>JAVDBV010070130.1:0-11105 GCA_032619315.1 Piper longum
CCCCCCCCCCCCCCCCCCCCCCCGACTATTCTCCTTCCTCACCTTGTCGCCGACGCCTCCTCCGGTCACTTTGCTGTTGTGACCTCCATCGGGCCATCACCGAGCCTTTACCCCACTTTTCAACCGCTACCCGACCTTCACGACCATCGAAAACTGCTAAAAAATCACCGAAAATCGTCGAAAAATTGATTAGCTGAAATCCACCGAAATTAGCCAGATTTTTGCTTAATTTGTCCATCTAAACCTGATCAAACATTATATGCGGTCGGGTGCCGAATTTGAGTTTCAAACCATGTGACAAATCCTACTCGTCGTCAATTACTTACGACATGAGGTATAATTAACCCTGATCTAATTAATTAAAATTGATAATTATTACCATAACATGCTAGGATTTAATTGATTGATGTGGTAAAATATTTAATATTAATTAAAAATTAATTTGTGTGATTTTAATTATATTAAAATAAATACTAAGGAACTAATTAAGTAAATTAAGTATAAATTGTTAATCAAATGCAACTTAGTCTATAAAATCTTGATATGGAATGATGTGTGTGCATTGATATAAGTATGATATAGGATGTGTGAATGCATCATAGCGGGTGTTATCTTTTAATTTTGTTGTGTAGATATGGAGTAAGAGCTCGACGCTTAGGGGCGTGGACAAGATTGGAGCTTCTACCAGGATCATTTAAGACTTGCTTCTAGTTTGACTCCTTTACTCAATTGTAATTGTTTTAACAAGTAATCGGATGTGTCGAATAGTGAATTTATCATATTTCACTCAACACGGGTCATTTAGTATCACAAATTTTCAGATTATTAACCATCGAAGATGAGTTCCTTCAAGTGTGATTTCAAAAATAAGATCTACTGCAAGTTACTTTCGGGCCTACAAAACTAAAATCTTTACCCTAATCTATGTACATATAGTTTAATCAGTGTTTTCCAGTGAGACAATGGAAAGTCAACTCACGTGAACCGCGGGTTAAAGTGGGCTCTAAATTGGTGAGTGGGTCGTTCCATTCCCGAGAGATCTGATCAATTCTACCTTTAAGTTCCTTAAACCCAAAGAATTGTGGAGGACTACAGGTAGTACAAAGTAACGCATGTCTAGACTTGATGATTTAAAGGTCCTGAAAGCATCTGTCTATTAGTACTAAACCTCTGAACTCAGGGTCAGGAGTGATACGAAGGATGTACAGAGCTATAGGATAATTAATTCTTTAGCACAAGGGATAGTTTTAAAATTTGTCGAGGCATTTGAAGAGTCAGAATAGGAATTTGTCGAGCCAAGGCCGATGGCTCCTAATTTGTACCTTTATGAGAGATTCTATGAAGAAGTATATAAATGATTTCATTTAATGGGAGAGTTAGTTCTTCTGTGTCAATTTGATTATTAGTTATTTCTGGATTAGTAACACTCGTTAGAGATATTTTTGTATTATATATAAAGGTGAAAATCTGGATGATTGAGCACTATCGAGATTACAGAAAAGTGGCGATGTACTATACACGCATGCACATATGTACCTACCAAATGAAATGGAAATTATGGTGTGATGCACTATTGTGAATAGTTGTGAATTAAATGTTGAAATGTTTAATTACATGATTGTTGTGAGAAAACCCTAAAATATTTTATATGTGATTATAATTACGACTAGAACTGAGCAGGCTGAGCAATGGAGTCCAGGTTCGACTCAGAAGAAAAAAAAAATTATGATCATGGAAATGTTGTGAGAAGAACATCATATTTTTGCTATGTTTATTATTTCTACTGTTATCCATATATAATGTTTGTTATTGACAAGGTGGTTCTTATTACACTTTTTGGGGATGCTCTGTCTGTTTTGTTTTAAAAATAGTTATTTCTAAACTTTTACATGTTTGTTTTGTTTTGAATATGATTACATATCATAACATTCATTTATAACAATATTAGAATCTAAGCATCACATCTATGTATTGTACGTTTACAATATAATCTTGAGACGACGAGGTTAGATCCAAATCGGCTTAATTGAATCAAGTAAATTAACGAACGGTTCAGTCACTGGTATCATTTTCATTTTGATTCACGGGTGAACCGAAATAGGTTGTTACAATTGGAAAGGGCTTAGTATATTGGTTTTCCCAAGAGTCGGACTTTAAAATAAGCAAATATCAAGAGAGGCATAATGTCAGTTAGTTTAAGACGTCATCTGGACTATTGCTAGATGATTCCTTAGTAGTTGCCCTTTTGGAGAGTTCAATGAAAGTATATGATGAATTTCTTTTACATGAGAGTCATTTCTCATTTATCAGTTTGACATTTAATTATTTTTGAACCAATGACAATCATTACTAACATTATTTTATTATTTATATAGGTGAGGAAGAGGAGTATGATATATCAGCTTTGACGAAAGAGTAATGACTATTGGGTGCACACACAAATTTAGGGCGATATGTGGTTAGATTGTTGCGTGTTTTTAGTTACAATGTATTACATGTAATGTGTTGCTACATGTTGAAATGACAGTAATGTTTGTGAAATTGATATAATGATTATGATAGTTACGATGAATAGAAGGGTCAAGAGCTAATTTGTGTCTTTGATATTGTTATTATGAAGGCTATGACGTGTTATGAAATGAAGAATTTTGTATGGTGTGATGTTTATATAAATTTATATATTGTTGTTTTAACAAGTTGGTCATTTATTGCTTTTTTAGAGAAACTCTATCTATTTTAATTTAAAATAATTTGTACTTTATCATATTTTGATTGATTTTAAGTGTAATCATTTGTCATGACATCCATATAACATCCTATTAAGATATACATTTCATGCATGTATTGGTTGAATATTCTAATGATATTTTTTCATCTTTAGATGTCGAGAGGTTCTAAGTCATTTTTAGTCAAGTTTAAATGAATCAACTTAATTGAAATAATAGATGGTTTGATCTACCACACGAACCAATTTGATTTGAAAGTGAAGCAAATTTGGTGTGTTTTATTGCCGGTCCAATGATGGTCGGATGTCAGCCACTCTTGAATAAAATAAGAATTATTTAATTTTTTTTGTTTTGAGTTGAATTGTTTTAATTTTTTATTTTATTATAAAACCAACCCAACGACAGTTTCATCATTATAATAAATATTTTCCTTGGTAATTAGTTTTGATTTTCTAACGGGTTAATATTAAAAAAAATTGGATAAAAAGAATTTATTTTTTAAGAAAATGGAAATGCGGTTGTGAGTTGTAATCACCTAATCCAGCGAAGCTCGTTTGTACTAATTTATCCGTCCGTGCCCCCTAGACTTGGCCCCGACGTGCAAGTCAGACGTTCCAGCGGCAAAATAATAGCGTAGTCCCATCTAATGTTCTTTTCAAAGCACCATTAGTTAATCGACAAATATAATAGAAATGATTTGTAAGACCAAGTCAAGTTTATCCCTTAGAATGTGATTGCTCGTAGCTTTGTGGTCAAAAGTTTCTAATTTCTAACCGGATTTTTTATTTTTGAATGGATACAAAATTTATAATGCCTTTTTTATATACGACCAAAGTTGAATTGTTCAACACCCTAAGATATTATTGATGTTGCGGGTGTATCAGAACTGGGGAGAACGTACACCCTGAAGGATAGCGCATGTATAAGTAGTAGAACCCCTTTTATTTTATGAATTCTTAATGGCAAAGTGGAGGAGTTCTACCTTGATAAAAAAAAGGGGGAGTAGTTCTCCAGAATAAATCAGGACATAGACTGCTTATATGATACGCTGCAAATGGAGGGGTGATAATATTTCAATATTTAATCAGTAATGCCATCCTCAGATCTCACATGTAATAGCTAAAATAAAATAAATATTTAATCAGTAATGCGAGGTAAGGCTCTTAATCGAGCATTTTTTATTTAATTTGAATTGTCTCAAAACTTAATATTTAAATAATTGAGCTCGAATTCAAATTCGAATTTTACAAGTCAAATTTAATAAAGAAAGTTTTTGTACTTATTTATTCTTGAGTTTTATTGTGCACAATGTATTTTTCTTTATGAATTCGATTTCCAAATGATACATCAGAATTGTTCTTTCAAGGCTAAATCACTTAAACTGGATGGTATCAGAGTTGCTTCTTCGACTTTAAGCACAATATCTAAGAACTACAAGCCATTAACTGGTTTTTGGCTTAGCAAATGCATTGGGGTTACAGAAGATGGTGTTGCTGCTTCGGTATCTGAGAAGTTGAAGACCTTGGATCTAAATTGTTGCTACTTGATCACCGATAATTCCATCATAGCTGTAGCTAATACTTGTAATGAACTCACGCGTCTAAAATTGGAATCCTGCGCAAAGGTCACAGAGATCGGATGGCATAAGATTGGTACTCATTGCACAGCTTTGCAAGAGCTAGATCTCACTGATACATTTGCAAATGACACAGGGAGCTTCTGCTATGAATTTGCGTGCAATTAATCAAATCCTCGATGTCTGATGAAATAATATGAATTTGAAACTATCCTGCAGGCTTAAGGAGCTTATCTGAATGTTCGGGACTCGAGAGTTTCAAGTTGGGTGTTTGTCTGAACGTATCTGATGAAGGCTTGGCCTATGTTGGGTCCACAGCTGGGAGGATGCAAGAAACTACGGAAGCTCAACATAAGCTGCTATCAAGGAGTGACAGATGCAAGTTTGATGCACTTGAGCTCAATGCAGGAATTAACGGACCTGGAAATGCGGAAGCTCACTGAAATCACGATGCAAGGATTTGCTGCCGCTGCAAATGGATTCTGCTCCCTAGCTCAACTGGAGATGAAACAGTGTTGTGGAGTGGAAGATATGGGTTTCTTTGCTCTTGCCCATTTGGCCAGAAATTTGAGACAGGTTTGATAGAATATTGTATACTCTTTTGCAATCGTGTTTTAACCGTATTGGTTATCCGGTTGCCAAGTTATCATAGTTTTGGGCTTGTTGATCAGATAAATTTGATGCATTGCCAGATATCTGCTGTGGGACTTTATGTCTTGGTGGCTGAATTGAGATGCTTTGAAGATGTGAAGTAGCACATCTGCCTAGAGTCACTGTACATGGGTTTGAGCGTGCCCTAGGAGCTGGCTGGGGCAGGCTCAAGAAGGTGAAGTTGGAGCTCAAATTCAAGCATTTGCTTCTCCCGAACTACTCCACACTTTGCTTGCCCGAGGATGCAGGATAAGATGGTTTGAGAAACCTTTGCAGCTGGATCAATAAATTGATTAGGAAAACTCAAAATTAAAGCTTGTTACACAGCTCGGAAGGAGAAACGCGCTTGAAATTTATTTTATTTTTGTTTGCTAAGAGGCAAACCATATATTTGTGATTCCTCGGCCATGGGAGATTCGGAGTCGGCTCAACTGTTTGATCCCAATGTCTAACATTGAGTAACCAGCGGGTGTTTGTCTTACTAAAACGACAAGTCTGCCTTGGTAAATGGCCAGGCAGCGTAAGTGTTAGCCTAAATTTCAAGCTACTTTTATCGAAGAAGTCGATTTTAGTGGGGTTTTTTTTTGAAGTAATAAAAGCAACAAGACTCTTGATAGACCGGCAGGAACCCGATCTTTTTAAGATGGCCGAGCATATAGTCAGAAAGCACAGACTCCTAAAAATTTGGTCAAGCCGGCTTTTATTGGCAACAAGATGAAGTTGCAGTCGATGATCTTGTTAGAAGAATGTATTAGAGAAAACCAAAACTAACTGCAGTCGATGATCTTGTTAGAAGAATGTATTAGAGAAAACCAGAACTAACACCAAACGATGGTAAGAATATTACAGAACATAACAAACTCTATGGTGGACCAAAAAGTATATAGCGAAAGAAGATAAAAAAAATGCACTCTGCTCCAGCTTGAGTCAGATCTACCAAGTATAAACCGCACATTGCGCTGCTAATACTGTAACCTATAACATACCAAATAAGGGCCAAACCAATTGAAAAACTAATAGATGAAATTTTAAATATTGTATACAGACTGATATCAGAACAAAAATACCCAAGAAAAAAATCACGATGAGATTGGGGCAATGGCAAACCATTTTCTTCATTATAATGCCTGAGCATATCGTACCGCTAAAAGATAATAACAGAGTGACAAACCAAAACTTAATTCTACGAAAATCAGTTTCAATATCTACTGCAGCCAATCACCAAGAGATTTTCCAGTGAGTTGATACATAAATTAGCACATAAAAATCTCAGTATGGAGAAGTCAAATGCCCCATCTATTTTGGATTATAAAGAAGATTTTAATAGCTGAGTAGAATTTCAACTCAAATTATTTGAGAAGAGCAATAGAAGAACATAGATTAAAAACCCATTATTATCATCATCAGTACAGAACAAAGCCTCACCCCAATTAGTAATAATCCAAACAGAACTTTGTATCATCAAATTATGCACACTCAAATTTGATGAAACAAAACAATACGTCAACTAAGAGATTAACTTCTAGAAGCAGATGCCCTTCCTCATCCACATTCCCAATATGGTGAACAAAAGCACTGGTGATGCCTATTTTTTTCCTCAAGGCATAAAGCCGAAGACTTTTCTACATTGAATGCCTTATCAATGTATATATATCAAACACTTGTTTATCGCCAATAATAACTTCATGTGAGTTGAATGGTCTAATGGAACACACATAAATAGCGGGAATTCAATACTTAAGAGAATAACATATGAAAAATTCAAATTTCTCAATATTCGATATCAATATTCTTTGCGATCAAGTATAACAAATTCAGTGTATTACAATACAACCAAACCAACCAAGCCACATTGACAGAAAATAACAAAGATGCAGAGAGATAGCTCTTGAGAAATATATGCGCCCCAATCGAAAATACATCTGTGTAGAACGAGAAAAGATTGAAGGTATATTCACCTTGATGTGAAATGAATCAGAACTTGACATTCACCTGTTAATCAACCATCTTCAACAACCGGTGAATGGTTCCCTTGGCAAGCCTATTACTCGGGTCGATCTTCAAAACCGCACGCAAATCCTCCGCGCCAAGCTTATACTTTTCGGAGCTCTCATATAGCAATGCACGTTGCAATAGAACTGCAACGTTTTTTTCATCAGCTTCCAGAATCTGCAACACAAACCACAAAACCGAAAAGCTTGGCATAACCATACTATATTCTATAACAAATGGGAAGAAAGAGCATAAACGTAAACATAAGAGAAGAACCACCTTGGTGCAATCAGCAATGGCCTTCTTATACTCTCCAACTTCTTTATAACAGGAAGCTCTACAAGATAGGACTTCCACATTGCTGCCGCCGGACTTCTCCATGAGGACGACCGCCCACGAGAGCCACTTGATTGCATCGGGGAATTGGCCCTGCTTGTAGTTGTCCATCCCTTTGACCTTCGCCGATCCACTCGTTAAGCCGGCAGGGGGAGGTGGAAGGCCATCTAGCTCGGTGGTGCTTCCACCGCCAGCATCGCCACCTCCCAAGCCCGCATCAAAGCTTCCCCAATCGTCAACCACATCTGGAGCACCACATGCAGCCGCGGCGGCAGCGGCAGTGCCAGACCCGGGGGAAGAGAACAACATGTCGAGCGGATCCGAATCTACAGCTTTGGGCGGCTGGGACGGCTGGGATGGGGAAGTGAAGGCTCCAAAGCAGTCGTCCAAATTGGAGAAGGAATCGGGAGCAGGCGAAGCCGAGTAGCTGTTCATCGGAGGTGAAGAGGTTCGATTGGGGAAGCTGCTCATTGAAGGAGGAGGTGGGGGTGGAGCAGCGACATTGGGGGAAAACGCCGGCTTTGATTCGGCCGGCTTCTGAAAGGACCCGAAATTGGACAAAGAGGCAAAGGGATCTCCATTTTTGGAGGACGCCATCGACGCCGAAGACGAAGATGCGGCCTTCATCGGAGCGCCACCCATCTTATTCATGGGAGCAGCAGCGCCAGAAGAAGCTAAGCTCCCAACTTCCGGAACCGCGTAGCTGGCGGGCTTCGTCGGAATCGCAGTCTTGGGCAAAGAATCCGCGATCCCGCCCATGGAGAAAGATCCACCCTTGGCAGCACCGCCGGTGGTCTTGAGCGGGGCGTTGCCGCCGGCCGCCGGTCGGCCAGTGCTGCTGGCCGAGGGCGGCGCCGAGCAGATCGCCGAAGAGATTAGGGTTGTTCTTGGACTCGGGAAGGCCGATGCGAGCGTTTCCGGACGACGGCGGGCCTGCCGCCCAGCTCTTTCCGAGTATGTCCCCAACCATGGATGCGGGATTGGACAGTCCGCCTCCAGCGCCAAATCCGGCGGTGGATCTCGCCGACTGGTGGGTCCAGGAGGGCTTGCTTGGGGCGGGGGAAGAGGAGTAGGAGAAGGAAGAGGAGGCAGGGGACGGCGACTTCTTCTGGTCGTTGAGGGATCGGGTGGAGGACGAGGAGGAGGATGTGATGCCGAAGTCGAAGTGGAAGGAGGAACCGGCAGTGGAGGGGTTGGGCTTGGAGGAATTCATGGTGGGAGGAGGTGGAGACGGCGGTGGCGAGTGGTCGGAGAGATGGCGTTCCGATGTTAGGGATGGGTGCGTGGAATTCGGGATCGTGGGTGGGCCAGACGAGAGCGGTGGTAATGTTAGGTCAGCATGACCGGCTCACATACATTGAGCTTCTTCTTTTCCTTATTAGGCTTTTTTACTTTCGCTTTGGGCTGGCTTTCTCTTCATGAGTTCTCTGATTTAATCAGGCCGGAAACTTATTCTTTTCTTTTTTTAAAAAATAAATTAATAAATTTAGGTCAAGTCATGCTACAAAAGTGATAAAATTTAGAAAAGCTGCGAGTTATCAAATCTAATAAATTAATATATAACTCGTGTCTTTTAGAGCAAGAACACGTTCCAACCCTAAGCTCTAACCCAGGCCTTATGATTATAAGGGCGACTTAGATTTGATAAAATTAAAAAAAAAATTTACCCATATGATAACTCTATAAAAGAGTTATTATTTTTTGTATCTCATATTGATTTTTGTTATGTTTCGAGTCGTTTATTCTTCAATTTTATTAGTTTAAAAGTCTATTAGATATTATTAATAATGCAAAAAATTATTATAATTTTGGTATAAAAAGTGCTAATTAATATTATTTTAATAAGGTATAAGAGTTAAAAGATGATCCAGAATGAATTCAGGGCCAAATCGGACCAAAAAGCGTGCCCTCGAACTATAGTCGAGAACAAAGTGCTCGAGCGTTGTGAGTAGAGTGCACGAGTACTAGCTTTTCTATTATGAACATATTACAACCGAGAGCTTAGTACTCGACCATCTGGATTTAGAATGCTTGAGTGCCGGCAGCGAGAAAACTGATTTTTTTGATATTTTTTGAGTTGGTGGACTCTATTCGTAATATTTAAGTGGATCTTTTATAAACTCGATTAGGTTTTAAAAGAAGAACAACTCTAGACGGCAAAGCGATGGCATGAAAAATGATAAGGAACGATGAAGAAGTTAAATCAAAAGAAGAAGATGCTTTCTCAAAAATACTTTTTTTATTTTGATTTAGTTTTCTTTATAATTAAATGATATCTTTCATATCACATATAAATTTTTTGAGTTTAATCAAATATTTTATAAAGTAAATTCTTTTTTAGAATTTTTAATGACACCTAGTACATAGATTAATAAAGGTTATTAATTTTTAACTATGTAATTGTGACGTTGGTCATCTATTTTATTCTGATCTTAATGCTATCATTAGACTCGTCATTTATTGTTAGATCTAGAGATTTGATCTTGTCTATAGATAAAAAAAATTAAATTTACCATTTAATAAAATAATATTTGTTCATCTATTTTAGGTGATTCACATATAAGATAAAGATATATTCATACGTCTTAAGTAAATATTAAGGGCAAAACTTAAACCATTATTTTGTATGCACAATTTCATAAAGATATATAAGTTGGGTGTGTGGTAAGTTTATATTGAATCGAGATATTATCATGAATAATTAAATCTTGTGGTTAATGATCCAAATGTGCAATTCATAAGTAAAAGTTATAACTTTAATCATATAGAGAACTAGGTGAAATTGAAGATCTTAGGTTTGTCATATTGAAGTTTATATCTCATTTAAATATTGCATGCTAGATTAATTTAGCCTTAATTCATAATTAAGTCATGAATAATTGAATAATTAAGTCATTTATATTGAATCGAGATATTATCATGAATAATTAAATCTTGTGGTTAATGATCCAAATGTGCAATTCATAAGTAAAAGTTATAACTTTAATCATATAGAGAACTAGGTGAAATTGAAGATCTTAGGTTTGTCATATTGAAGTTTATATCTCATTTAAATATTGCATGCTAGATTAATTTAGCCTTAATTCATAATTAAGTCATGAATAATTGAATAATTAAGTCATTTATATTGAATCGAGATATTATCATGAATAATTAAATCTTGTGGTTAATGATCCAAATGTGCAATTCATAAGTAAAAGTTATAACTTTAATCATATAGAGAACTAGGTGAAATTGAAGATCTTAGGTTTGTCATATTGAAGTTTATATCTCATTTAAATATTGCATGCTAGATTAATTTAGCCTTAATTCATAATTAAGTCATGAATAATTGAATAATTAAGTCATTTATATTGAATCGAGATATTATCATGAATAATTAAATCTTGTGGTTAATGATCCAAATGTGCAATTCATAAGTAAAAGTTATAACTTTAATCATATAGAGAACTAGGTGAAATTGAAGATCTTAAGTTTGTCATATTGAAGTTTATATCTCATTTAAATATTGCATGCTAGATTAATTTAGCCTTATTCATAATTAAGTCATACTTTAAATTTATTTTCATTTAAGTATAATTAATTAAATTAATTTTAACAATTAAGAATTTCTACTACTGATTTCTCGTGGGACGATACTTTCTTATCACTTTTATTACTTCATTCGGCACATGTACTTGCGTTATAATTTTCACATCACCACCCAAGTTCCAAACATGGTTGGCCGGCTGGACCTTTCCACTGTCGTTGACGGCACCAGGCCTGGGCTAGGTCCGCCCAGTTGTGACTAGAACCTGGCCACCCGACTTGACCAGTGGTTGGCC
>JAVDBV010070131.1:0-12165 GCA_032619315.1 Piper longum
TAAGGAAAGGAGTTAATATATGTGTATATATATATATATATATACACATATATTAACTCCTTTCCTTAACCGTTGGATGTAAAATAGACGGTGACGATTCGACTCGGGGGGTCGAAAATGCCTCCCAAACGCTTAAACCTCGACCCTTCCCCTTCCCCTTCCCTGTTTGAGCTCGGCCTTCCCGATTTCTCTTCACCATCTCAAAGTTGCTTGCTCAGGCGGTAAGCAATCACGGGATGTTTTGTTTGGTTTTAGTTTTCAAAAAAAAAAAAAAGTTTTATGTTCTTTGTTGGGTTGGAGAAGGTAGTCAGAGAGTAGGAACAATGTGCTTCGACGGGTGTCACAACTTTCCTTGCCTACTTTCGGTTTGATAATCTATCTACTTCGCTGTGTGCTTTCTCTGCTTGTTGTTGACGGAATTGCTCATCAGAGCGTGTTGATATGAACATGTCAAATGATATATGCAAGGAGCTTCCTAAAAGAAAAAAAAAGGTTGTCCATCTAATGTATGAAAACATTTTGATAGTAACACGTGTAACATGAAGTTCCAGTATTACATTGGTTGCTTGTTCTTTGATCACATGGCTAGTTCCTCCATTTTTCGCTTCTCTGAAAAAATTGCGAAACTTATTTCAGGATTGAATTGAATACCCACAGAGAAAATGAAGTTGCAGCAGCACGGTATGGCATTTGCTGTACACATAATCTCTACCCATTTTGGTGATCCTGTTGGGGTATGAATTTCTCCAACTAGTTGCCTCTGTTTTGTCTTCCTTTTGTTTGTTTGTTTTTTAATTTAAAAAATAAATAAATAAATTTGCTCGTGCAGGAAGTATGTACCTGCTTGCTGCAGAAAGGATCCTTGACATTTCAGGAATTGATCCGTTTCACCGAGTTAGATAATTCTTTGTTGAAAAATTGCCTCCTTGTCCTTACTCAGCATAATTGTGTTCAGGCTTTCTCTGCAGAGAAATCAGGTTTGTCTCTTTATAAGGCTTTACAAGCAAGATAACTTAATGGCTTTGTAGTATTAGGTCAATGTTCACAGGTCTACTATGGTAAAAAACTGTACATGTTACCTAAACCCTCTTACTAATTCTAGTTTATTTTGTTTCTTTCTGTCTTTTCTATGGCGTAGGAAAATATGTCACTCACTACATGGTGCTGTTCAGTAACATCATTCACAGGATGCGATTTCCTAAGTTTATTGCTATTGTGGCAAATGCCCTTGATAAGGCGGTGAGATTTGGTTACTGCAAGTGCAAATCATTTTAAGCTGTAGTCATAAGTGTTTCACAACTGGTGCCATAAGCATGTCTTTCTCTTGTTTCTAAGCAGAGTGAAGATCTTTTTGAAGGGATTCTTCAACACGGTAGGCTTACTTTGGAGCAGATTATTTCTCGAGCAATGTCAAAACAAACTGAAGGTGTTGACAGGTTCTTCACATTGTTAGTTTTATCTTTTCTTCTATGATGACTTGCATATATCCCTTAACATTGTCAACAATGTCTTACTTTGACGTCAAAGATTTTTTGGATTGGTACATTATCATTGTCCGTTAGTTTCTTAGAAATTGGAGTCGTTGACATGGATATTGTTCCCCAATTATGTTCTATCATAGCCTCATATGGTATATATCCATACTCAGGTTATATTATTTTGTGCACTTTATTATGTCTTCACCTAAGTTGTTCAGGCATCAGCTCCATTTTTGTATTTGACAAATATTTTGGCATGATTTTAACATCAATATCTTTTATAGGGAATGCTGATACAGTACGTGCAAATTTTGTTAGACTTGTGAATGCACATTTTGTTATGCGGTGCCCTAAGGCCGAGCCCTCACTTGAGACCCCTGAGGTTGATCCATCAGCAAAACGTGCCAGAGTATGCCACATGATTTACTTTCTCATTTGTAATGGGTACAACAGACGCATACATCCTTGAGTATTGTCTGCTACTGTCATTGAATCATGATGTTATATTATTTATTATTTTTTTTAAATGGCATGAGTGTCGTTATTATTATTATTTTTTCATAGCAATGTTTAGAATGAGATTAGATGAAACTAAGATAGCAAGAGTTGTTGTCTGAGAAAATGAAATTCATGGGTAAGATGACTTGGATAAAGTGAGATGTTTGTTTCAGAAAGAAGCATTTCTCTTTTTGAGCGCAAACTCTACATTAGTAAAGGTGGAGAACATTTTTGTTCACTATTTTAGCAACCTTATGCTTCAAACAATTCTGGATGTTTGCAATATTTTTTGCGTATCTATTTTAGAGAAGAAACATTTTGTTCTTTATGCTAATTTTTGAGTTGAGATAATACTTGAGAGTCAAGAGAGATGATTCCTGTTGTATCTGACGTTAAGCTTGGGATGTCATTATTAAGTCATTTCTACTGTGAAAGTGATTTGAACAATTAAGATCCATAACTTTGCATTTGTTATCTGATTCTTTAGTTATTTTCATTTTTTTTGCATTAATATCAGACGACTAGGATGCCAGAAACAGTAGAGCAAAGGGCTCTCGCTGCAGCAGCTCCTTTAGATGCTGAGCGATTCTTTATTGTGACAAACACTGACAAAGATTCTTCAGATGCAATTGGTACAAAAAGCAAAGAGACTGCTGCTGGGAAAAAGGTTGAACATGAATTTCTGTTTCTTGAAAAGAAATGATTGCCATCTCACTTGAAGATCCTCTTATATTTTGCAGCGCAAGCATGAGGCGTTGGAAATAGATGATGAGACAAGAACATTATATTGTGAAAAAGAAGTCCTTTGGTGTCCTAACTTTGAAGAATTCATCCGGCGTCTTCGGCAGAAGGTTTGTTTTTTGTTTTCTCTTGTATACCTATAGAACATGGCAAATTCATGTCAATTGTTGGCATAAATATAGTTTATAGGCTATTTTAAAAAAAAAGTTTGAGGAAGCTACTTGATAACAATGGCGATCTAAACCTTCAGTTAAGTATTTACCTTGGAATGGTTATTGCAATAAGAGGTACAAACGTCTTTGGTAAAAGGTTTGTTTTTTGTTTTCTCTCGTATACCTATAGAACATGGCAAATTCATGTCAATTGTTGGCATAAATATAGTTTATAGGCTAGTTTCAGAAAAAAGTTTGAGGAAGCTACTTGATAACAATGACGATGCTCAACCTTCAGTTAAGATTTTACTTTGGAAGGGTTATTGCAATAGGAGGTACAAGCATGAACCTTCTACTCTATGTCTCACTTCAATTGTAAAAATATATAAGTAATTATATGATGTCTTTATAAATGTTTATGTGTATCTCTGGTAACATTTATTGCATGCACGTGATATATTATTTGTTTAACATTTTGATTCTATGGTGCTCAAATATTATTGGATTGGAATCACTTTGGATCCAGGTCCCTGACCACACTCCAATTCAGAATAAGGTGGAAGGAGGAGGAAAATTAGGACTTTTTTTTGTTTCTTTTGTGGTTGAATTTTATTGGATTGGAATCACTTTGGTTGTTATTGGAAATGCGGCATGAAATAATATAACACATTTTCCATTTTCCTACAGGCCTGTGTGGAAAATGTTCGGTTGAGACTGGATGATGGAGCAGCCACTGTGCTGGATGCTGTATTGGAAGTGTCTAGCCGATCACAGACAAAAGTGAAAGAAGAGAAATCAGGTTGACATTATAGAAATTATAGTAGTTTTGGCATCCTGCTATCAGCTATATAACTAGAAGACCAAATGATGCACTGTGCAACGAAGATAAAGCAGATTATAGATGTGGCTGGCACCTTTCTCTAGGGTTTCCTTGATCCCCAACAAAGAAGAACTAGAATTCAATAGATATGAACCAAAAACCAAACAACAATAACTGGAAGAAACTCTTATTTAATTGATCGAAAATTGTTTGCAAACCTACATTGATGTGTATATATAGAAAGTATAAGACAACAACTCATAATACACTAAGACTCATAGTACAAATAGAAACTCTAACTATTAACTCAAATAAAACGTCTAAACTGAAATAGGAATGCAACTAAGATTCTAGATTGGGTAACTTCTGAAGTTTATGTCTCCTAGAATAGACTTTAATTATTTTAGGATGTTCAGCCTTGTAGTAATATTCTTCAACGTTCTCCTCATCTATATGTGGCTCTAAACTCGGCTGCAAATCAGAATTAGTATCTTGATACTCCACGTCATCACTAAACTTATGGGGAATTTACATTTGGAGAAGTGTCTAGTCTATCGATGTAAATTTTATTCTAAGGAACTTGAGAATAGACTATTCCACATTGACATTTATTCTGAAATATGATTTTATTTAATGAAAATCTTGATCAAAATACCATATCCTTCAGCATCCTCATGAACTGGCTCATGCAACGGTAACTTAGAACACTTACTGTGGGTGAAAGCCTATAAAATGAAAAGAAGAGATACGCTTTATTGTTGAATCGGTGAATAAATTTTTTACTTTTCTGAAATGCACTGATTTGGAAATCAGAAAACTTTCCAAGGATGTCATCTTCCTTTCCAAGTAGGCAGTAACTCTATCAATATGAACAACATTGGTGAAATGATAGTGCATGCCTACTACACGGTTGGACGGTACTTCCTCCCTATCCTTCATTGCTATTTCTTGATTACAGATGCTTTATTTTGTAGTTCCCTTGTCTTTGGATGCAATTTTACAAGAGCTCAGAGGGAGGCCATATCCCCAGCTGACTACTGAACAAGTTTTAAATGCTCTAATGAGGTT
This sequence comes from Piper longum, assembly GCA_032619315.1. Taxonomy (NCBI): domain Eukaryota; kingdom Viridiplantae; phylum Streptophyta; class Magnoliopsida; order Piperales; family Piperaceae; genus Piper; species Piper longum. Next base: position 4,758 of record JAVDBV010070131.1, read on the forward strand.
AGGATGTAAAGCAGATTCAGGAGAAGAGGAAAAATTGTATAGCATTGGTAGGGATTCATTTTTATGAGCTTCACGTGATTTTTTTTCTTTATTTTTATTTTTACTTTGTGATGCTAATTGAGGAGCATGTACATTACGCTTATTAGGTCAGATGCCGCTGGAGTATCTTTCCAGTTTTGAGTCTTTTGACCTTTGCAGAGACTAACATCCTATCCGTAGAATGCAGTTTTCATTGTTAATTGTCATAAACTTATATGTATGATTTCATTAAATAAGTAAACGTCTTGCAATAGATTAACTGGAAATTGGATGATCAAGCATATAAGACTCTGTTAAGAGCTGAAATGGCTTTGATGTGATATGTTGATATTTTTTCTTTCTTTCAAAAAGAAAAAAGGAGAATGCTTTTATATATAAGGATTTGGAGGTAAGGACATAAGGTTCTGAATGATACAACTGGGCATTCTGACCGACAAAGGATTGCAGTTAGGTGTGTGCTATGCATTTTTTATGTTAAGGATATCATTAACAATATATATGATAAAAGATACTCATTATAGCTGATAATTAACCAAGCTAACTGGGGAGACATAATGTAAATATATCTCCTCTCTGCACACGATCTGAAAGATCCTGCTGGAGCTCTAATGGAGCTTGATGTGCCCTTGTTATGTCAACTTGTTTGTGTGCACAATAGCATTACATATTTCGTGACGATAATTTCTACATGTAAAGGTCATAAAAGGTGAAGTAAACTTGATTTTCCTTAACTGGATGTCATATTGAAACTTGATCTTGACGTTACTCAATTAGGTGATACATTGAAACCTAAACGTACCCAACTTCATTGAAAATGAAAACAAGCTTAATTTAAGCTATGACGAAGGTGAAGACATATATTGTTGTTCTCATTTGACAAAGTATTATTCAAACTGACAACAAGATCGAATCCCAGCATCTTCCCTTAGATGACTCCTGATTCAGGATTGCTTTCCTTGCTTTTTCTTTAGCAATAATGGTGATTAAATGCTTGCAAATATTCATCCATCTTCACCTAGTTCATACACTTAGCTACCCAACTAAACTGCTAAATTTCTCTTCGTGTAGCACTAATTTATAGCTGTATGTATTTCTAATGTCAGGTTTGAAGACCATAGTTCAAGCTGCACAAATAGCTGAGGTGCTAGTTTTAACTCTTAATTTACTTTTCTATTGTTGTTTTTAGATATAAGATTTCTTAATAGTTGTAATTTGCTTGTGTTGCATTGGACAGATAGAGTCATTGATTAAGAAAAGATATGGAACTGATGCACATAGAGTTTTCCGGTTTTTAACGAGAAGTGGCACCTTAGTGGAGACAACTCGGGTAGGCTTTGAATTAAATTGAATTGGTTTTTTCATTTTATTTTGTGTTTGAATATCCTTTGGGGGGCCTTCTTTCTGCAAAACTTCAATTAATTCATCACAGGATGTATCATTCCATAACCAAGGTTTGTCACATCAGGTATAAATATCATCAGATAGGGAAAGATGTTCCCTTAAATAAGTATCCATATGGAAATTCGGCACAAAATTAAGTTTGTGGCATTGATCAACATTTGGGCATGGTCCGAACAGTTGTCTGCCTCATGATTAAAAAATTGCAATTAGGGTCTTTTTTCATTTTGACATGCCATTGAGTGCAAAGCCTTGTGTTTTCTCACCTAAATGCATACAAGTTTAGGCAAAACTAAGTTGATAATTTTGAACAGCTAGACTCTTTGTTTGAGAGGCATGTTTCGATCACTACACAATCATAATGTTGTTATACCAACTCTGCCTTTGTGCTCGGTAAATTGTTGGAAACCTATGAAAATGTCAGTTTCTTAAATACATTTAGTGTCAATGCTCAATTTATTGTGTGGGTTTTAAATAATTTATTAGTTTGGAAAAGTTATTCTTATCAATGAAGCTAGTTCACTTCTCTTTCTTGAAGTAATTTATACCAGTTAGAGCTTGTTCTATTTGTTTATACTTTGCTAATTATGAGAACTATCTGTTATTAGTGAATCCTTTGTGAGCATGAATAGACGCTATATTCTTGAACATGAGAGTGACCGGTTAATTTCATTTTTTTAATGTACTCAGTTCTTAACCACTTTTTTGTTCACGGTATAAATCAACTCTTATTAATAAAAAGGAAAACGAAAGCCGCACTCTGATAAAAGGTAGGAGATTCAACTAATCAAAATACAATAAAATAAAAATAATATATTAAATTATTATGATGTATCTCTTCATTTAATTAGAAATTGTCTCTAAAATCAGGGTACATCATCTCTTCAATCAATTTAGAATTATTCTTAAATATGAGTCCTATATCTAACATCTAACATAAGGTGTGCATGGCGCAGCGTCTATGCCTAGTTTTGATAATGGGGCATGTTAAATATTTTTTCTCATATGAAGTTTTTTAAATGAACAAACTTTGAGAAAATTGATTGACGGTCTGGATTTAAACATTTGCATTTTAGATTTCTGATCAGATATTAATTGACAAAAAAGAAGCAGTGAAGAATCTCTTTATGCTTTTTAAGGATGGGTACGTGGATAACGAGGTAATGCTTACATTTCTTAGCATGCTTGCTGTTCCTTTCTTAAGTTTTTCCAATTTTTTGTATGCAATGAAATTTCTGTGCATTGTGCCAGTATAGGGCATTAGTGTGAAAATGAACGACAGAAGAAAGGGTAGAGAAAGGGACCAGAAGTGAGGCCGTTTGAAGGAAACTCGTAAATGTTGCAGATGTTATGAAATAGGAGTTATGAAAGAATGTTTACATCATATGATTTTAATTATAATGATATAATGAGGATGAGTGCATATTATCCAAAGATCTTGGTAAGGAAGTTCTGTAGTGTTATATTCTTTTTCATATTCAGATAATATCCATGAGCAATTTTTACAAATTGCTACCACTTGGCATGCCGGATTTCATCACATGGGTTTAAGTTGAATGCCAAATATCATATTGGTGGTGGTGCACATAGCATTAGTCAACGCCATATTGGACTGGGACTCATGTGACAGGATTGAGCTCTCCATCTTTTAAATGGCTTTAACTTCCAGTAGGAATGTCCGATTCACTTGTATGATCCATTGTTATCAAGCCCTTGGCAAAGCTCTTTCTTCTAGATGTATCTTTTCCCTCAACTCTATTGCAAACGGCATACAAAATATTTGATAATGTATTCTTTGAATTAGATCTAGTCGAATGTTCTTTTTCAAGGTATAGAAGGTATATATCAGAGGGTACTCATAAGTGGCTTACTAGTTGGAATATAGGAAACATGAGACATGAACAGATATTTGAATAGTTACAACAGCTGTATTTATGTAAAGCTTTTATGTTGAATACTTTTATATGTTCTTTATTTAGCTGGAAAATTGAGATGAAAATTTTATTGTTGTCCCTGACGCCAACCTAGTTGCTTTGCTGCCCATGTTTGATTTGTAACATGTCAATTCTGGTATTGAGGAATCTGTATATTATTCTGCGTAAGCTAATACTAGAACCTTGATTATCACGCCTGGAATTTACAGTTGTATTTATTGATTAACCTTCTCTAGCAATAACTTGCTGGGAATGAATTTAGCCTGATGGTTTAATAGTTGTGCAGAGAGTAAATGCTAAGGACAGTGTCCTTCTGTGGAAAGTCCCTCAAAATACTATCTGGGAACATGTTTTGGATGACATGTATCATGCTGCATTGAACTTGAGCGAAAGATTGGCCTATGAGCTCAAACAAGACCAAGAGGCATGTATATTACATTTGTCTCTATTTTGCTTTCTTCTGATAGGTTGCATGTTGTATAACTCCAAGAGATTATAATTTTAGATCCAAGGGTAGGTAACCAATTTCAAGCATATCATTAACCAGGTTATCTCTTGTGTAGCTATATGCTCGCTGCTGTATATCAACTCTGTGTTAGCCTTTAGTTCCATTTTCCAATATAACCAAATTCTGGCCAGCCTCCTATTAGCGTCTTATTGCATGTAATGCCTTCCTTATCAGTAAACATCCCGCTAGATATGAGGCAATAATGCTATTTAGAGGGCGGATCCCATATTTGACTGTATTTTGGAGTGTTATGATGAACATTATTCAACGAGTGTTTATTTCCAAGTTATTTAAATGCTTCACTTTTGTAGTTCCAATTAGAACTTCAACCGATAAGCCAAATATACAATAAAACAGTCGAGACGTCAGCAATTGACTGCACGGGAAAAATCAGTTTATGATTGTTTAAAACCTTGTTGTGTAATTTCCTAACTGAAATTGTGACATCAAATGCCAAATGTGATTGTTTGAGTAGTCTGCTGATTTTGGTCTTGATGTATATTGATCCAAGTGTCTACTCATTTTTATTATCTTTCCTGAACCAGACATATTTTCAAGGTTAAGGTGCTCACAGTTGTATCACTGGTATGTGCAGATTTTAACTCTTCATCAACGAAATGAGACGCAGCAGAAAAGGGTTGACCGTCTAAATAAGGTCAGGGTTGTTATTGCATCATCTATGCTACAGCTTGATGATGCAATCATGCTTTTCCAGGAATTCTGAGGTTTCACTGATGCAGCATCCTGTTTTTCTAATTAATGACAAACGTGTTATATGTTTTGAACCTCAATTTCCTGTAAATTTTCCAAGGTGGAGCGTACTTGCAATTTCCTTCATATAGTTATGGTGATAATGTGCTGGCATCAATTTTACGCATGGGGTTGACTTAAAATTTAACGTTGACTAATTGTGTCATACTTTCAAATTTCAAGGATGTTTGATCCAAATTCATCCTTTTGGAGTTGGGAGTTGCATAATATAAAATTGTCATAATTTTATGATGTTCGAAGGCCCTAAAATGTTGAACAATGTCGCAAGTACTAACGTTGCAAATAAGGGGCATTAGAATGCGTCATTTCAAGCTCTTCCAACTAGAAAAAGGCTGTAATGTCAAGCTGGACGGGTGATGATGGAACAAGTCTCTGTCCCATGCAGTTGCCGTCCCGAAGGGGAAGAATGGCCGTTGAAAATCTTGTCATATTCAGATAGGAGAAAGAAACACAATGAATTGTATTCTGATAAAATGTGACGGGCGAAGTACGGAATCTAATAAGAGAATATGATTCTTGCATTAGGCGAGACCATCACTTCTTTTGCAAAAGGATTCTATGCTCGCTCTTTATTTTTTCCAAGGCAGGTCATCGGGTGCAATTTGTTATGTATGGAGACAACTTTTGCGTGGGAATTTGGGTTGGTGAAACCTGCCTGCGAAGTTTCCACTTTGTTTTTTCAACCATCTCTGCTTCATTATCAAAACTTTGAAATAAAATTAATGTGTTTTTTCAACCATCTCTGCTTCATTATCAAAACTTTGAAATAAAATTAATGTGTTTTTTCAACCATCTCTGCTTCATTATCAAAACTTTGAAATAAAATTAATGTACAGAGATTGTGTAAATCTGATCATTATTTACCTTCTTCCAATTTTCGATCCCTGGCACCCTTCAATAATATACAGGCGTTGGTGGATGAGAAAGACATCCAACCCGCCCACTTTTGTGGTCGAAGCGGATGGAAAGATGGGGAGAGAAAGCTAGGAGGGCCATTTTCCAATTTCTACCTTCATTTACGTTTATTTTTCCCTACCTTATCATCATCTTTTTGGATCTTTACAATTTGTCGCATTCTTCTAACAAAAGTGTGATAAAAAAGTCCGTTTTTTTTAAATTTTTTTTTTAAAAAATCACAAGGCTAGTCTCAACGATTTCATCTCAATCTTATTCATAAAGCGGTACCTGCCTAGTCAGTGCATCGTACGGCGATATTTCTCGAACACAAGTCTGCCAGGAAAGCCATTTATTTAAACTTAATTATAGTGTAAGATCACAACGTAACCGGCCTAATCACGCGTCCTATTATACTCTAACAAGTGGACCGCACCGTCAGCCTAAGAATCACTCCATGGGAAACTTGCAGGTTCTTCTCCAAGCATACTTATACTTAATTATGTATTAATGTTTTGAAATGGACGCGTGCTTGTCAAACTACTAATTGCTCAAAATTGGATGCATTTATTTCATGCGTTGGACACATTTCATCCTCATGCCTTCCACTCGATAAAAAAAAAACGTGTTTGTTTTTTAGACACTAAAGAAGAACTTTATTTTGGAAAATAAATGGGAATTTTGTTGACAGGACAGCGAACCAACCGCTTCTTTAATTTTTTTTTTATTCTTTTTTTTTTTTTTTGTGTGTTTGTGAGCCAATCTTTCGTCTCCCCAACGCAACCTAAAAGAAAACCAATCATGTGTTCGTAAGAGATAATTGTCGATGGCGAATCGATCAACAATTCTCCGCGTTGGGATGCTTATTTTTTTCTTTTTACTTTTTAATTCGACGCGGGTTCGAAGAACGAAGACGAGTGGACGCACTTCTCTCCTTCGTCCTTCTCGGCCCAACCACGTGCCGACGACGACGACGGCGACGGCGACGGCGACGACGACAACAAAGCTCCCTGCTTCCTCACTTATTTTCATATTATTCAACAGTTCAATCATCCCCCGATATAATATACAATATAACATAACGTAAGATAATGTGATACAATGTAATATAATATAACATTTAGAGTAGGCAGGCATGGTGACGCGCAGGAGAAATGTAGTAAAAGGTTGGAGCGGTTGGCTTGGCAGAGAAGAAGTACAAGAGCAGGCTAGGAAGACGCTCTAGAAATAATGTTAGGGAAAAAAACAAGTGATATAGGAATAATAATAATACAGTAAATCATATTGTATATAATAATATCTTATAATTGTTGGACATGACGAGGACGTGCAGGTGGTGGGGGAGGTCAAGTTGCAGTGTTGAGAGGGGAGGAAGAGGTAGAGAAAAGGAGGGGCAGTCGCTGTGACGGGGCTTAGGATTGGAGGGTTAGAGTGCGAGTGAGAGAGAGAGACAGGGGTTGGCCGTCTTCTAGGTAGGGAGGTAAAAGGAACGGAGAGGAGATGCTTGTTTGACCCTCATTTCTCGGAAAACCGAGGTTGGACGCGTTCTGTGACACCAGACCAGATCTGCATCCTTCGTTGATTTCCGCCGCCTCTCTCTAATTTTCCCTGTTCCCAAGCGTAGAGGAAGTGCGCAAAGGCGTCGTCGTTGGTGTGCTTTTTTCTGCCTCTTTCTGCTTTGGTTGTTGGGGGTCGTCAGAGGGGCTGCTTCTTAGCAGCAGCATCCTCTTTTACCTTGTTCACGCGGTTCCTCTTTAACTGGTATTTGAATACGGGTTGTGGGAGGAAAAAAAGAATTGCCGGTTTCGATCGATCGATGGAGAGCTATTTGAATGAGAACTTTGGTGGGGTGAAGTCGAAGAAC
>JAVDBV010070132.1:0-15231 GCA_032619315.1 Piper longum
GGGTAGGCAGATTTGGCAACCCTAGGCCGAGGGCGGACAACTCCAATCACCCCTCGAGAAGGGAAACCACCTCAAGCCACCCTTAACCAAGGGCGGCTAGGTTTGAGTGGTTAGTGGCCATAGCCTAGCCCGCAGTTATTTTGTTTAAAAAAATAAATAGATATGAGGTATTTTTTATATTATTAATAATTTTTTCCTTTTCTTGTAATTATATTTAATTCTCTTATTATTGCATCAACTCTTATTAATACAATGAGAATTCAATACTGGCATGAAATTAAAAATATGAGAATCAGTAAATTAAAATTTAAAAATATAATAAGAATACTTCGTACAAAGGATCACATGTTCAAACCCGGTTAATTTTAATTTTTAATTACTTATTAATAAGAGTTTTTCTAATTAAATTAAAAAATATATAATAAAAAATTAAATAATTTTAATTCATCTTTGTATTTAAATAAGATATATCTTTAAAATTAATCACAGTTTATATCTAAAATATTAAATTATTATTATTTATCTTATTATTTATTAAAAATTTATAAGATATCCTGCCTAATAATATTAAAAACTATCCTTACTTTTCGGGTAAAAAGCCCTATAAGAGTAAATTTTGTTTTAACTCCGCCCATTGCGCCGTCGAAAAAAAAAAATACGGCAACACGACAAGCGACCGGTTGGTGTGTCGGTGGAGGCCGCTCATAACCTAGAGTAGATTTGGAGTCTTTATTTGCCCTGCAAAATATTGGTCCTTTATTTGAATGCGATATCGCTCATTTTGCCATCTAAACTTGCAATTAACTGGTGCCTTTTCCTCTTTTTTTTTCTCTCTCTCTCTCTCTTCAAGTCTGTAGTAGTATCACATCTTATTTTCTTTGTATGAAGAACAGCAAATTTGATTTGATTCTCTGATTTTGGACTCCCTAGCGCTTCTTAGGAATTTTATTTTTTTAGGTAAGTGATTCATTTTCTTTTGAGTAAGAAATTGACCTCTTTTTTGCGTTTTTGGTGCTGGGTTTCGATTGCTACATAATTGTTTCGATTGTTACATAATGGTTGCTTTTGCAGGTATGGCGGTTATTTGTGAACTAGAAATTCGAATTTGAATGGAAAGGAAAACCACGTCCGCTTGCAGGCGAATTTTGGCCAACTGCTCCGTCCAGGTTGGTGACCATTCGCTTGCTAGTTGATTGTGGAATTATTCGCTGTCCAAATAAGGTCTCTTCTCAATTTTCAATAGCTAACGTAATTGGCGTTGTTGAGTGCATGCTTTCAATTTTCATGGTCGAAAGCATTATAGCAGAGGATGATGGGGAGAGGCTTACAGGAAGTGATTTAAATATTGTTGAAACTGCAGGTCAAATACTATGGCAGCTGCATTGCTCAAATAATATTGTGGAAATTGAGCGTGATACGTGCTTGAAGGAGTTTTTTGCATTGAAAGCATGCATGAACACTGTGGTTGAAACACTCTTCTTCATTTTTTATGGGTTAAACTTTCGCCTCTCCATAGTTTTTGGACATGAGAGATAGTTTTCTGTATTTAACAGCTAAGAAGCAATTCTTAAAAGTTATTTCTCAAGCCATGCTCTAAACTTTTGTTGGGATTCGGAAGATCAAAATGTCCATGGAAGGGCAGAGTGATCTGCCTGGAGATGGACTTGCCAGTAATGTTGCAGTTTCACATGTTTATATTCAGAAACTACCTCTTCAATTTGACGCACCAGGAAGTCGGGGTGTATATTATGATGAAGGAAATAAGATGATTTTGTCTTTAGCATTAAATCAGGTAATTTCTTTTCATAATTGAGACTTTTTTTCATTCTTTTCTTTATGCCTTCTATTTTTATGGGTAAAAAATGTGGAATTTCTGCTTATTTATAAAGACTGGTATTCCTTTGAAGCTGGACTCCTGCACAGTTGGAGGCTGAAAATAGAAATCTTGTGAATCAAATTTGCATAGGACATGAAATTCCTGAAAGTGGATCTGGAAATTTACTTCTGTATCACAAACACATTTATAGATTTTGATAAGAAATAATAAGAGGCAAAATGAGAAAAATCTTGACAAGGAAACTATAAGGAGAAAAGAGAGGGATAAGACAACACACATCCTCAATTACTCATTAATTAATCAACCTACATTCAAATGGAGGATAGCTCTTATTTATAGATAAACTATAAAAATCCTAATCTAACTATTCCTTAAATGCCTTATAATAAATAACGAAAATTACAATTACGTCTTCAAAATTATCAAAATAATACGAAGAATAGATGTCCTGCATCACAAAGCAACCATATCTAATGGCCTCTGATCATTGCAGTCAAGTACATTTCGACCAGTGAGATCCAATAATGTGATTTTTTTGAACAGTTAAATGCAAACTCTTAGGCCAAGCAAGATCCCTTTTTTCAAAACTATGGATTTGCGTGTTTAACAATATTTTCCCATCGTTGTAAGGATGGTATGGAGAATCCACATGTTGAGCCAAAAGGAATGAAGGAAATCCACATTATGATCATAAGTAACAGCAGCGGGAAGACCACCGTAGCAAACCACTATCTTTAAAAAAGAATTCAACAACCTTTCTCACTTTATAAGTCACTTTAGAGGGAATAAAATAGGGCATCTATCTTTATCTGTGAATCCTCACAAGAATAGAGTTAGTAGCATGCATTATTCTAAGAAACCAGCTAAAAAGTCTGTAGAGATCATTTCAAGGGTTGAAAGAGACTGATAGGTGCCTCATTAGTAGCTAAACCATGTCCATATTGATGAAGTGAACATTGAGCAGCATAGTAGGACATATTACAGTTGACAGAAGGCAAAAATGAAAAAAACCAATGGTATACAACAGCAAGGGTCCTGTCTTGTGCAAATTAACTGCTTCATGTGCTTCCTTCAAAATCATCTGGCAATAAGAACCACATGAAACAAACAAGTGCACTCCCTTGGACAAATACTCATCATGAATAAAATTCTCAATCTTGCTCACAATCTCAACAATGAAACGAGTAGGACCAAAGCGAGGATCTGATATTTGGTCATAATTTTGTATATCTTTCAATAATAAATTGTTTTTTCCCCTCTGTTCATTGCAAGAAGAGATGAAGAGGCCTGTGGTTGTGGAAAAAGTGATGGTGGCTTAGAGTGGGTAGAGTTGGTAGGGGATTTGGGATGCCAATTTCACAAAGATATTTTTACTTTTAGTTGCTGTGGCTAGCAGATGAAAATAGACTGTTATTGAAGAACGTGTCAAAGTTGACAGTGGTGTAGGTTGTAAAAACCCAAGTAAAAGAAAAAAGCCACTTGGTTTTGATAATAGTTGATGTGCTCCATAAATTAAATCTTGTTGGGATTGATTTCTTGGAGAATATTCCAAATAGAGTAGCTGCATTGAAGCGATTGGAGAGGATAAAAAGAATATCAATGGCACACAACAAGCACACAGCCAAAAACTCAATTAGGCACGACCTAATATTCTAATACAATGCATTTGGTAGCGAATATTTATAGGCAACTCCCAAAAGAATCTTAAAATAAGCAAGTTCACTTGGAAATTAATTCCGAAAATACAAACAAAAAACCTAATTAAACATAAATTTGTCGTATAAGACTCATAAAACATAAACACTATTTGAAGGACTAATATTCTCTGCATTGCTGTCATGTTCGTGTTTAAGCTGTTTCTAGTTTTAGATGAAATTGTCAATTTATATTTTCGTTTAGAAGAGATATTGGTTGATACAAAAAATATATATTTAGGTTAAGAAAATTTACAAGCTTTTGCATGGGATAAGTGGTAGCATATATATTGTTATTTAGTAGAAAGAGGTTATCCATGATGTAATTTATTAATTTTAAGTGTCGTCATTTAAACTCTTATTTGGCTGACTGTTATTTAGGTCTTTTCTTGGAAGCTTGATCCATCTGCGATCTCAGCTTATGATCCTATATGTGATTCTGTAAATGAAGGGCCTGCCCTTTCTATTAGGTATTCATTGGATGGGAAGGTTATAGGTATTCTACGCTCAAGTTTTGAAATTGAATTTAGAAATAGAGAAACTGGGTTAACATTTAGCCATAGATGCCGGTCAGAGAGTGAGAGCATTCTTGGATTTTTCTGGACGGAGTGTCCAAGCTGTGACGTAGTACTTGTGAAGACTAGGTATAATCTTTTATTACATTTATTTATAAATGCATTATAATGCCAGTTATTGAACAATCTCATTATTATCTTGGATGTGCGTTATCCCTGATTTTAGTTCACATGCAGTGGCCTTGATATGTTCTGGTGTGAACCTGACTTGGAATCACTCAGCTTGGTGGAGACTAAGCGAGTCAATGTAAGCTGGTATAAGCATACCTACGAAAGTCGTCTACTTCTTCTTGCTTCAGGAATGCAATGCAAAACATTCTCAGGGTTTCAGGTACTTTATATGACATCGTTGTTATTGGATTTGTGCAATTAGGATGTTTGATTTTTCTTCTGGAAGTTCTCTCAAAAGATTATTTTCTTAAACGAAAACATATCTACCATCCTCGACCTATTGTACATCTTATTTATGTATGCATCGGCTCTTTTTTAAACTTTAAAGTATATTTTTAACCTAACTATGTTTGATTGCATGCCCAAGTTATTGTTTTTCCCTTTTAGTTTTCATCTGGAGGCATCATTCGTTTACCCAAATTTGAAATGACAATGGCCAAAGCTGAGGCTAATACAAAGCCTGTACTAGCTGAGGATGATGTACACATTATAACAATGTAGGTCTTTTCTTCAGCTGTATTCTTTCATATTTAGTCTCTCTATGAAAAGTGTGTGTGAACATCTTATGGCTCATATTTTATTCTTACAGATACGGAAGAATATATTGTGTGCAAGTTGATCGCATTGCAATGATTGCTTACTTATATCGGTTTTATAGAGATGCAGTAGTCCAACAGGTACATTTATTATGGATGAAAATGTAAAATTTATTGACGAGGTTATTCCTTGTCATGGGACAGCATTAGATGTAACATTAGGTTATGATATATAAATTATAATCATTTTTACTATTGTTTCTTATCAAAATGAGCCTCATTGCTTGTACTTGCTTTTTTTTAACGAGCTTATGATATGGTAAAACTATGTCAGCATAGCTTTTCTCCTGGAGGTTAATATATTGATGGTTTTTCAGGGTTCATTTCCCATATACTCTTCAAGAATTACTGTTAATGTTGTTGACAATGTGCTTCTGGTGCACCAAATTGATGCTAAGGTAGTAATACTGTATGATGTATACATGAATACCCAAATGCCAATATCTGCACCACTTCCTCTTATGTTAAGGAGCACCTCTGAAACAAGTGTGTCATCTTCTCTACCTGTAAAAGTAAATGCTTCTGGAAGGAGCAATGAGCATATTCTGTATGGTGATGGCTGGATGTTTCTTGTTCCTGATCTCATTTGTGATGTGGTTGGTAAATATTTGTGGAAGATCCATTTAGACCTTGAGGTGAACATTATTTGCTTATTTATGTAGTTATAATCATTCATTTATGTTTAAAAAAACTGGGCATCTTGAAAAGCTAGGTTAGCATTTAGTATTCAGAATGCACGCATTGGCTTTCAAAGTGCATAGGGCTTTATTTTGGAAGACAAAAATATAAGGCTATTGGACCGTTGTGTTTAATATTATTTGTTTCTTACTCTCTAAATAAGAAAATTAGGTTTTTTTATGAACCGTGTGGACCCTTTATTGTGAATAGTTGGCCATAATCTTTTATGTAATTATTTTATGATGATCATGTGAATAAGCAATTAGTATAAAATGACAACACAAAAATTTGGTTTTTTAGGCCATTGCGACCAGTAGCTCAGAAGTAACTTGCATGCTAGACTTCTTGCAGCGCAGAAGGTCAGAATGTTGGATGGTAGGCAACATAAGTGCTAATTTATCTATTTGATGGTTTTGATTTTTGTAATTTGTCTTCCAAATAAATTGTTCTTCAGGCAAAGCAACTTTGCTTGGCAATATTGAGAACTGCAATTCTGGAGAGGAGACCCATAAGCTTGATATCCAAGTCACTGAATGTACTGATTTCTGCTTATTCTCAGTCAGTAAAGATGGGTTGCTCTCTACAAACAGGAAGTAATTCTAGTCATTCAGAGCCACACGTAAATGCTGCCACTGCAACATCGCACACAAAGCCCTTGTCACAGCAACATCCAAATCCTGCTGTTGATGGCACTAGAACAATGTCCACTATTCCTGTTATTGATGAAAGAAGAATTACGGAGCATCTTACCAATGGCTCTACTGAATCTAGTAGCTCTTGTGCAATGGAAGCGAGAGTAAATTCTAATAATCCTGGAACATTGAACAGTGAAATCATTGGTTCTTCATCTTTCCATCATAAATCAGTGGATGCTGATAGTGATAACATAATTTCTAATGTTACGGAGCAGCACCATGTGAAAGATTCCTGTGCTGCCATTTCTCCAGAAGACATGTACCACTTTGTATTTTCTGCTATCGAGGAGGCAATGTCAGCGTACACATCTTATTTTATGGCTGTTATCATAGAGTACTTGCGGAGGTATGCATCAGGCCGTTTATTTTTTTTTATTATTATCAGTGAAGTTTACTGATAATTTGAATTTTGCTTGAAGATATGATGAATGACGTACTGGCAGAAAGGTTTATATATTTGAATGGTCATTTTTTGTTCTGCTTTTTACCGTTCTAATTGCACACTAAGAGCCAATATGATAGGTTTCTATAGGAAGGGCCTTGTACCAGAAGGGCGCAATTCTCATGCCTGTAGTAATTGTAGATAATTTGTTTTTATTATTATCAGTGAGCTGCACTGAAAATTTGAATTTTGCTTGAAGTTATGGTGAATGACATGCTGGGAGAAAGGTTTATATATGTAATGGTCATTTTTTGTTCTGCTTTTTACAGTTCTAATTGCGACTAAGAGCCAATATGGTAGGTTTCTATAGGAAGGACCTTGTACCAGAAGGGTGCAATTCTCATGCCTGTAGTAATTGTAGATTATTTTGAGTAAATGCAGTTTTCTTTATTGATGCATCCGGTGATTAAGAATGCAGAGATATTTCTTTTGACAAGGCATATTCTGTGATGTATATCTACATTAATTCCTTTCCTTTGATGCAGTTCTGGGAGGGAGAAAGTAAGAGTACTTCCAAGTCTTCACGTCATGACTGTGCAACTACTTTCCCGTGATCAGTTTCATTCAGAACTTGATATGTTCGTTACATGCAAGGTTTTGTTGTCCAATCCATTCAGTTTGCTCAGATTATTTTTGATGTGTGAACTTATGCCTGAATATAACTCACTAACAGTTTTGATACCTTAATTATGGTCAGCTTTGAAGAGTACAAAGCTGTCTGCTCTGTTTTGTCGCTTCATCTCGTCATATTATTAAGCAGAGCTTGTTTTGTAGGGCGCAGGAATGATTAGGCAAAGTAATATCTATTTGGAATTGTAGTAGAAGGGATATTGTTATTTGAAGCAAACCGTATGAATACTTAAAAGTTTCATCCTCAATTTTTTTTCAAGGAAAGGACACCATAAAACTCTTTGATAAACGCAAAAAAATCCTTGTAAGGGCACATTAATTCTTCAATTTTTAGAGATGAAAAGATTATCGAAGGACAACGATTACTGAACACAACACTCGGGTACATGGAAAAAAGATGTCTCTTGTAATTAGCTCCAGTTTGGAGGATATTCAAGACAGTCATAGCCAATCTTTGCAGCAGCTGATAAAAGGACAACAACAACAAAGCCATAAACAATGGAGTGGAGCAGCAACCAACCAGTTGATGAAATGGTGTAGCTGACAAAGCAACAAGAAGGGTCAAGATGCTACAAAAATCAACCATTTTGTCTTTTTAAAGGCCCCTTAATTTTATAGATTTAAAAGGTTTCAGATTTAAAAATAATAGAATTAGGAGATGGATAATTGTGGGAAGCAAGAACAATGTAGATAAAGAACTGTATTATTCTTCACTATAAGTGACAACTTACACATGGAAACCATGACTCTCTTAAACACAACAAATTTGTATCAACTTAGCTGGACATAAGAACTATACTAACATACTTCTAGTGACTAATTACTTTAGTAAGTCTTGGGCTTACCAAATAGGAGGAGAAATTGGAAAATATCATGATTGCAATGCAATGCATTGATTATGTAGTTTTGAATATGCTCGATAGAATGGGTTATTTTACTGATGGTGTCAATCAATTGTATTTTTTTGGAGATGTTTTGTTATTTAATGCAATGTTTGGAAGCATAGTTATCCTTAAGGGACTATGGACTGCATTGCAACGTTGTGGATCCATTTAGCATGTTTTGCACTATTGACGTATTTGTTATTTTATTCAGATAATCGAACCATCCAAAGAGGTTGCTTTTCAGCTTTTAGAATCAGGCCGGCGAAGTGGCTATGTGAGAAAGATGGGAATTGATATGCTACGTCATCTTGCTTTGCACCATGACTATCTGTCGATACTTGTCCAAGATGGATACTATCTTGAGGCTCTCCGTTATGCAAAAAAAAATAAGGTAAGTTGTTTTTTATTCCAATTAAGGGTATAAGAAGATTGCATTGATAATAAGATAGCTTTCATGCTGATAACACCAAATTGGCACCAACAATTGAGACATGGTGCAAGCTAGCAATGCCTATTTTTAAGTACATAATATCTTGTTAAAGAACTTAGTTAATCACATTAAGTAAATGTTGTCTGTGCACTTGCAAATATCATCAAGAATAGAGTTAGGACCAACTGTTTGTTTGTTTTTTTATCTTACTTAGTGCGTCCTCGAAATTTCTAACCTAGAATTTCCTGCAATAGGTGAAAGTAGGAGGCTCGCTTGTAAGCCTCTTTAGGAGCATGTATTACTTATTCAAAAGCTTACTAAAATAGTTTTAGCATTCGTCTCTGAATTTCTCATTTTTCATTAATAAACTCTGATTCTCTCATCATCATCTTTAATGCATCTAACACCCCCCATAGTCCTTACTTCCTCGTCCCCTAGCTTGACCAGTTTATAAATTTCTCTGGCTCTCTATCTTTTGAGCTTATTTTATTTCAAAGTCGTCATATGAAGTTTCACTTCTCTTACCAACCTTTTGGCCATTGTGAGAGTGTTTTTTGTAGTACTTCCCATAGTCAATATGATTACTTTTCTAACATCTCTCGAGGACAATTTTTTTTTTAGTGGAAGAGCATTTTTAACCTTATCATTCCACCATCAAGTTTCTTTTTTATCTTTGTGCTGGCCCTCTTTGTTTAAGACCTCTTTTACCACATTTCTAATGTATGAAGCCACCATATTCCACATATTCTCACTGTCTTCATTAAATCACCAAGTTCCTCTTCAAATAATTTTCACTTCAAACTCTAAGAGTTTCACTTTTTAATTCCGCCATTTTATCACAATTTACTTTTTAAGAATTTACCACCATTTAAAAAGAATTTATATACATTAGTTGTCTCTGTTGGATCTCTCTCTAGAAATTACTGTGGTTATTACTAAAAAAGAGGTTTTTATTCCACTTTAACGGAAAATAGTCAATCTTTTGGAATATCATTAGCGAAAAGAAGGATGTCATTAACATATAGAACTAAAATAATGAACTTACTCTCATTGACCTTCATGTAGATACACCAATCAACCGTATTTTTTACAAAACCACGTGAGGTAATGGAATTGTTGAATTTAGTTCATATATTGAATTTAGATACTATTGTAAGCAAGCTTATTTCAGTCCATATATAGTTCATGTATTGATTTGTTCAATTTACCACCAAATTCTCTTTTCCAGTGGTCACAAATATTCTGGTTGGTCCATATAAACTTCCTCTTCTAAGTTTTCATTCAAAAAAGCTGTTTTCACATCCATTTGTGAAAATCAAGGCACTAAAGCTTAAACAATTCTCAACAAATCCTTTTTTAAAACTGGAGAGAAGGACAGTTGGGGCAAGGACACTTTATTTCACTAAATAAGTGATGTAGTATATCCCATAGCATCCGCCCAATAAATATTGACCCATGACACCTAATTATGGGAAAATTATGAAGATATTGTATAATCTTATTTGAAGCAACTCCACCCTAAATTTGTGAATATGCAAGGAGAAAAGCTAGATAGAGAAGAAAATGGGATATTTCTCATCAATAAACCCTAAGTTAATATTTAGGATCGTCAAATGATGATTTTTATGTAAGGTTCATTATGAGGACCATTAATAAGTGAACCAAAAGCCATTTTAGCTCTCAATTTTTTGGAGATTAATGAATTGATCCTTTTTCTAGCACATTCTTTTGATCTAGGTTTATTGTTTGCACTCTCTTTATTCATTCTTCAGCAAAATTTGGGAACCATTGACTTAGTTATCGTAGAAATTGTCAAAGCCACTCCATTAAGGGTACGTCTAGCATGCATGGGAAAATAAATAGCAAAACTTTATTATCTCTTTGCCTATCTTTATTCGAGCTTGGGATTTGCAATATTTTTCATTAATGACCATATTTGTTTTAATTAACGTGTTGGTGAAGGTTGGTTGTATTTTAGTTGATTTCCAACTAATGGATTTAAATTTTAGTCTTATGCTCTCTGAAATGATAAAAAATCAGAAGCAAAAACATTTGTATTCACACTTGTTTGTAATCATGATGGTCATTGATTTTGCTATTACAAGCCTTTTTTGGTTTCTGCTTACGAGCATATTTGGCTACCTTTTGCACTTCAAAAATTTTGTTAAGGTTTGTTGGTCTGTAGGTTGCAACAATTCCGCCATCAGTATATTTGCACGCTGCCTTCAAATCTGATGATCCACAACAACTTGGCACAGTATTGAGATTTTTATCTGATTTTATACCGAACTTCAGGACAACTGTAGACTATATCACATACACCCAGGTAATGAATGACATGGGCGATATTTAGAAGCTAGAAATAAAATCATTAGTGGCAATTCCCTCCCTAAATTTTTGAGTTGATACTTGAAGATTGAAGATGTCTACAATTTCTTGAATAATTTGGGTTTGTATGAGGTATTATTGTTTATAATTGATCATGCAAAGTGGATCTCTATCATGTTGGTGCATTATAGTGTGTATCCCAAGAGGAAAACAATCTTGAAACCCTTTCATCATGTGTGGATCTCTATCAGTTCTACTTTTTCCTACCAATTACCAAATAAATAACATGTATCAAATCATGGTATTTACATGCATCACAAGATGCATTTTGGTAGTTTTATATAATTTATGACATGGTGTAAGAAGATTTGATGACTTGAGAGTTATTGTTGGCTTGAGGTGACTAAGATATTCAGGGGTAATGCAAGAACTAAATTCTTTAGCGAACCGTTTACGACAACTTAATTAAAAAACTAAAACTTAAGTCCAACCAAGATTGCCAATGGCATGTTATTGATCATATTTGAGAGAAGTGGTGGATTATAATACATATAAATAAATGGCACCGATGCTTAGAGAAAGTGAAGCAACTCATGATTTTTAGCATTAGCATGTAGCCCCACTTAATTCCTATCAAAAGCTTCGAAGCATTCCATTGCTAGGGCTAGATTAATGATGATTAATTTTTCCTTAAGAAAAGCCTGTAAATTCAAGGTTTTGCATTTATACCTAATCAAGATAAGTACATCAGGATCACAGAGATGAACTTGTAAATTTCATTATAAAGACGTATTTATTGGTCAACTGAGCTCCGAGCATCTTACGTAGGTATAATACGAATCAAAAGGTTTTAATTCTGGTAGAAGGCCCGAATGAGATCAGCAACAAGAATTACAAAACGGGTTATTGAGCTCATCTGAAATTCCTATTCCTGGACCATTCCAAGAATTAAGACTTTTAGCAATACTCTTAATTTCTGTATGAATCCAGTGACTTCTCGAGTCTGATGACATTGTAATCATTGGCTTCTAAGAAGATTGGATGAAACCCTCAAAAGATTCCATCTGCTTGGCTGATTTCATGTACGAGTCCAGGTGCATTTGAACACAGTAAATCAAAAAAAAGGCGAATAAAAACAAAAACAAAAACAAAACAGAAGTTGGTTAGCTCACTCTTCAACTGATATTTATTGACCCGATAAATTTTTGGTAAAACTTGAACCAGACAGAACCAATTCAATACTTTTATGGCTTCCTCCAAAACTAAAGGGCAGCTAATTAACTCCAGGCAATGGATGAATATTGGATAGTAAGTCTAATTTGCACAATCGTCCTTTACTGCTGATTACATTACATGTATATTCCACTTAATTTGTGATTACATTCACACACGCAGCATCTTCCCCATTGCCGAGTTTTGGTTGACTCCCCCAATGCACCCCATGTCCGAATACGTTCCTATTCTCGTAAAGCTTGTACAAAGGCATTCCTATTTCATCTTCAAGTATTTTTTTTTAAGAAAATATTCCTAACATGAGCTTCTAATTAATTTCACCCATTCAATTCATTGTTCAAACTTGCCAAAGATACCTAGTGTATCTTGCTAACCGGGCACCGGGCATGATATGTAGGGCTACATTCTACATCTTCATCGCGAGGAGTTACGACTTTATCCCAGTTTGTTCGAAAAGTGATGAACATTAAAATGGCAGTTTGAAGAAAAGTTCCCATTAGCGCATTAGGCCATATGCCCTATCCAAAATTTGGTTTATCGTCAGTTCATTATTTTAAACTAAACTGCAATAAAATATTTTAAGTATATTTTGACTGTTTAAAAATATTCATATAAGTGGTAAAATTTACGACATCATTTTTATTTTAAAAGGATAGTAATAAAAGCCTCCAGCGCTACCATTTTAGTTAATTATTTTTAAAATAAAAAATATGTTACATTGATTAATATAAATAAGAATTGATATTATTGTTATATTTAATTAAAATTTTATATTGTTATATCCTTTTACAAATTATTTTAATATAAATATATAGTTTAAATGACACTAAATTTATAATTTTTGTAAATATTTTATGCAACACCCCAACTCGGCTCACCCGTGAACCGATCCGGAAATACTACCGGCGACCGAACCGTTCGATAATCTACTATATTTGGTTAAGCCGACCCGGATCTAGTCTTGGCGTCTAAGATGAAGATATGTTTCTCGATATACATGGATGAATGCACAATAATCCTAACATGACAGATGATATACAACTAATCTACACACTAATATAATTAAAATCAAAATCAATAAAATTTCTAAAATATCACGGAAAGAGTTTCTCCTAAAAATACAATAAGGGGCCACACTGTCGAATATACATATGCAAGTATATTTAATCATATATCAAATAATTTCATTCATACAAAATCTAACATGCTATAAACTCATTTTAAAACTTGGGTCTCAACCCATCACACTTTTAGTGCGCAATCTATTTGTGTTCACGTCTTCTCATCATGTCTTAACGCATAATCACGTTTCATCATCACGTTAGTTTCAATATAATAAAATCATAACCGAAATATTAAACATTCAATCAACAAACATATATATGTGTGTGCAGAAGACCTTATTGCTCCTCCGTACAGCTTACACATCCATCTCATACTCATCACCTACATATAGTACAAAACTGCCAGTAACGAGCGTTACCGGTCTGGAAAATAACTAATATCAAACTGGCATAGGAGAGCTAACCCTCCTGTAAATAAAAACCATATACTTCTTCAAGAACTCTCATAAGGGCACTGACGGGAGCCGTCGCCCTCGAGCGGCAGCGTCCCCTATCCATCTCTTTATGTTTCCTTCGCTATCTCATCTATTGCGTCTTGCATCAAATCTCATTCTCGCGTCTTGCGTCAAATCTCATTCTCGTTCATTAAGTCCGGACATGCACTGTACTAAACAGTACACGTAAACCTCCACATTCTCCGGGTGTGAGGAACTCAAATGCGGAGTTAGCAGGATCCCTGGGATGAAGTGGGTCCTCCCCAACACCAACTCGAAGACGAACACATGCCTTGTCTGAAGCCATAGCCGCCTCACTCTTTCCACCTCTCACTGAAAACACGAAAACTATATATATAGGCATGGGTAGGGAATTTAATATAATAGGCCCGAAGGCAACTTGTGGTGGATCTTGTTTTCAAAAACATACTTGAGGGATCTCATCCTCGATGGTTATTAATCCAGAAATGCGATCGGCTAAATGACCCGAGATAAGTGGGATCCAATAAAACGCCACTTAACTCGTCCTGCAAGTAGAAAACCAAAATGCGATGAAATAAAGCATAAATCAGAAAAGAGCCCTAAACGGACCTGGTAAAAGCTCCAAGCTTGACATCGCGCCTATGCGGTGAGCTCCTACTCCGTACTTATACATTAGAGCTAAATACTAACGCCTGATAAATAAATGATGCATCAAACTAGTCCTAATTATCACACTCACAATATAATCAGAATCAATCAACAACATAATAATCATTAATATAAATAATTCTAAGTCATCCTATTCATATCGATTTTATCTTGATTTTCTAAATTACATCATAATCACTTATCATGCTCAACTAAATTTTCTTCGTTAGATCACTTAATATCCATTCACAATTCATCAAATCCTTGTCACTTATCATCTCATCAGTAATTTATGCATTAATCACATCAATTAATGAATCCTAGAATGTTGTGCTAACAATCACCAACTCTAAATAATCAATCAGAGGTTCATTTGGAAGAACTCCGTGGAAGATACGGTGAATTCCAGCGAATTCCAACAATTCCGGTTTTTTGGTAGGTTCCGGTGGTTTTCCGGCGGGTTTCCATGATTTTCCGACAATTCTCCACAGTTTTCCAGTGACAATCGCTAGTGGCGTATACTGGTCGGATCGGGGCCGCATAGGGTACCATCGGAACCACCTCGACGAGCCCGACGTGTATGTGGTGTTAATAGTGCCGATGGAGGCGGCGGCTCGCCAAAAAATGGCAAAAATAGTGCATCGGTGGTGGGTGGGTAGATCCGGCCGACCATGGCGGTGACGGGTGGCGCTCTGGTCGGGGAAGGTCGCTGGGTGGCTGGTGATGCCGAGTCGACCACCCGATGGCGATGGCGATGGTTGCCGGCGGCCTGATCGGCGTCGTGAGCACAACGCAACCGCGGCCGTTGCTCGCGTAGTGGAGGCCGAGGCAGCACAGCAATACCATAGTG
>JAVDBV010070133.1:0-14798 GCA_032619315.1 Piper longum
TGTTTGTATATGTATGTATATAATCGTGGATGGTCGCTTTCTATTCAACCTGTTGTAATAGTTCAAGTGAAAAAGTAATTGCTAGAAGAGTATTAATCAGCTGTAATTTGATGTAAGACCCGATCAGCCGTAAGGAAATCACTACTCATTAAACATCTATGGCAGTTTTGAAATTTTAATAGTAAATGAATTAAATATGCATGTTTAGTTGCTGATTGGGTCTTACAGCCAATTTCACAGCTGATTATTTATTTGTGGGTAGAAAGAGAAATATTTGGCAATGCGCCTTATTTTTTTCAAGTTTGATGTTTTGATTTCGTGGAGCTAAATGATGCAATAGAATGTGTAAAGTATGATGAGGCAGCTCTGTTAGTAAGTTAAATATGATTCTTAATGCATGCTTTGTTGCTTTTAGATAGATATTTTCTTCCGTAATCCTGTATGATTTGGCTCTCTATTGAACTTATCACAATTGGCCAAGTAATAACTAAAAAGGAGAAGCTTGCCCAAAGTTGGGCAGATACCGCCACCACTTGCTTCTTTAGCTTCAATGGATATGGTGGAAGTGAAAGTGGTGATTTTCAACTTTAAGGGAGGGTTAGCAAACCAGGGATTACGTTCACAGTGTTAATCTACACGGAGCGAAAGATATATTTCATGTGACTTATTTGTTTCTAGAACTTTTCTATTGTGTATCCTTGCAAATTGTTTGGGGCTTTCGGTTGTTTCTGGGATTGCTATACGCATTTAAGATGATAACTAGTTTTTCTTCATGAAGCGAAAGATGTATATATCTCAAATGACATATTCTACGAGGAGACCTGAGCTGCTAGTGGAAATAGGCCAAATCAACCATAAAATCATGATAATGTGATTGTTATATTTGCTCATCCACTGCACGCTGTGGCTGTTCTTGTGGGGATCATTTGTCTGAAATTTAGTAGTTCGCTTTATGACTTCCCAAAGTTTTTCTTGCAGTTGTTTTTTATATATGCTTGCTCAGTAGTTCCTTCCCGTGTAAGGTAGCTTTGACTTTGATTCTTTAAAAGTGGCTGAACTCTTGTTCAAAAGCAGTTTTAAAGAGGTGTATGCCATCAAGGAAGGGCTCAGAGGCAAGAAGGGTTGGCAGGTTTGTTCCTTCTACTGGTATGTGCTAACATGTACAATTTTCTACTAGATTTTATATATATATATATATATATATATATATATAGGGGCAATTTGACTTTAATATAACAGTGTAGTGTGCTTCATTTGTCGCTTGTTTAAAGGTAAGTTGAGTTTGATTGGGTAAAAAAATATAGGGTATGTGAAGGCAGAAGATAAGAACTGATGATTTAAATTGTTTCTTTTGTTTCTACGCAACTGGTGTTGGTTGCCAGGAAATTCAAGCAAATCTTCTTCCACCATCTTTACACATATATTCAAGAAAAAAATCAGATGTACCATCATGGAAATTGGATGTAAATGGTGAAAGGAATAGGGTAGAGGACTCAAGGGGGCCCAAATCATCATCTTATAACTCCTTGAGGATGAGATACACCTGACAAAAAATGGGTATGTGAAGGCTGCAGAAACTGCTGCCTGAGGGAAACTAACTTCTGATCGACCGAGTTCACCTTATCCTAATGTGAGACTCACTTCTCTGAGTAATTTGTGCATGTTTGTAGCATCTTTTTGTTTATGGTTACATCACTTATGATTTCAAAGATAATTTTGATAATATATGCACTATAATTATCGTTGGATAGCCAACATCATGCTAAATAAACATCATTTCTATTTATGCTGTAAACAAGATCTTTCTTTACTTCATGTCTAAATTGAAAACTTATTGTGCTCTGACATATTTTATCCATATTGCCGTATCCAGTTCAGAAGCCCCCTTTGTCGCGAACACCCTCAAAGCCAACAAAATAATTGGAAAAAATTATCTCCCTTCCCGGCTTTTAGATATCCTTGACATAATCAATGCTGTTCATGCAGTCCCTTCCGAGTAGAATGCAAAATCAAAGAGCTTCAAGTCAGCGTAGAGTGTGAATTTAGTTTTTGCGGCTCTATTGTAAAGTGTTAGTAAACTCTAAATTATTTCTATTTGGAGTTTCCCTCCCAAGTGGATTTGGCCTACTACCAAGTAAATACATTGCTGCTGCACTCACAATATTGGGATGGAGTCACCGTTTACAATGCTCATGGTCAAGGTTTAACAGTTGCTAATAGTCTTTTCAAACCACACTTACATTATTGCCATTAGTAGGTGATGGATTGATCTTTTTTAAAAAACAAAAGACAGTAAATCGTTCTATCAGAAATTGTAGGTGGGTGGTCACCTTTGGTCTTTTCAATATTTCTTGGAGCATACCCTCCCTAGGCTGTCTCAACTGCATATTTGGCTTCTTACTTACAGAACTAGAACACAAGGGTGATTCTTGTTTATCAAACCAATGAAAGGTACATGGTGGAGATGGACTGCATCAAGGAATATTTACTACAATCTGACGAACACTCCACACAACAAGAGGCCCATCAATCCACAGAAATGGTTTCATTTTAGCAGCAGCAGCAGGTCATTTCCAGGCAGCATTCACATGTCTCGTAGCAACAGAAGCAACAGCAAAGTGCAAAGAGGCTGAGAACAAAGGATGTAAACAATAATTTCGTTAAAAGGACAGATCTATTAGTTTGACTATATGGAAGCAGGTAAGTCTTTTCAAGTCATTGTCATCCAGGTAAAGAAGTTCAATTTGTGGGAAAAATAATTGATGATCTAGAGCAGGCAGAAACCAAACTAGAGTAAGAGTACCATTGTGGATGTGCATCACAAAAGTTGGAAACCTTGTTCATGTTTAACCAACAAATTAGTGTTCATTCATGTCTGAAGTAGATATATATCATATATGAATTATGAGCTAATGAGCAAGAGTGGACAACAACTTGAACTATGGAAGAAGAGTTTGAGGATGCTAAAGTTGTAGTTTTGATCTGAAACAACTGCTGTTAAGTTGAGAAATGTAACAACTGTAAAGAACACCCTTATCTTCTTTCTTTTTCTGGAC
Source organism: Piper longum (assembly GCA_032619315.1). NCBI lineage: Eukaryota > Viridiplantae > Streptophyta > Magnoliopsida > Piperales > Piperaceae > Piper > Piper longum. The sequence goes on from JAVDBV010070133.1 coordinate 3,057, forward strand.
AACTTCATAGTAACTCATCTGTTGGGGAGGTGGATCAGAATCCATCTCTGCTTGGCTAAATCTGGTGCACAACCCTCTCTTTTGTGGTCTTCAACTGAATAAGAAAGTTACTAAAGCTGGTTTATACACATTGTTATATATGCAAGGAAATTTGGCATAAAATTCAACACTAGCCAGTGGGTTCTCCATGAAACTGACTCACTGTGAAAGGCAAGAACAAAAAGGGCATTCATCCGCATGATTGAGGAGGAAGATGATCCATCCACAAGGATAAGACATTGTCTACCTAATGCTGATTATCTTACAATTATGCCACCTAATGTCATCCCTTCCATCATTTCAACTTGTTTTTTTTCCAAATGTAAAGCTCCACTAACATGAACATAATCCTGAGCCAGTGCAATCTAATTACTTGTTTGATCAAGTTGAAGGTAATATATAGCAATGTGTCTTGTTTTAGTTGGTTTATTGAAAAGGTGGAGTTGAATTGAGAGATGGAATTGACTGGTGAGTGCAAGGAACATGATAATCCCACATTAAATTGGGATGGTAAATGGGATCTTCAACAACCTGTCTCTTGGTGTAAATCCTTCAAGATGTCTTGGTGCCTCAGAAAGGTAGCTAGGACACAGGTTAGAATGTTGAGAGGAGGAATGGTTAGTCATACGAATGATTCTAAGATGAGCCATACTTGGAATTTCCTAGAAACCCAATTATTTAAAGATCATTTGTACCATTATAAACACAAATAAATTGATGAGAAATCACAATGTTTCTTGGTCAATGGTGACCATTCTTGCTGTTTTTCTCTTGGTATCTATGGGCACAGCATATTAAGTTGACAATTAAATCAGAAAAACAAAAAAACACAAGGATCAGTATTTGCAGCCAGCTTGTGGCTGTGTATGATGAATGTGTATTCACATGACATGGATGAAAATATTTCTTCAATGATGTGCACTGCATGACAGCTTTATATATCAGAAGAACAAAAAGAAAAATTGTAAAGAGCCTCTAGATCAGTCTCCTTACAAGTTTTGCCACCATATTAATGTCCCCTCACAAATACAATAAAGCATCCAGTTTATACATTAAAATTAAGCAGCAGAAGCAGCAGCTTCAAATGGTGCCCATGATGCGTGAGCTATATCTACAATCCTCACGGCCTCCACGGCGGTGGCGGAGGCGGTGCAGTAGGGTAGAGCGGCGGCACCGCCGAGAAGATTGTGTTCTTGTCAATGGTGCCGACACCACCTCCATTGGTGAGGGAGATGAGTGCAGCAGTAAGGCCAGCATTGCCTGCCATAGTTGGCTCCGTGTAGCTGTAGTTGCCCCGGACGTCTTTGAAGTTGTCGAACTTGTCTGGCCCGCCGACCATGGCACCGGTGATGACGTTCGGATTAGGCCCCTTGGCGTCCCTCCACCTCCACCCTCCGGTGCATGAGTACTTCTTGCCGCCATGGGGGATGGAAGCCCCCCTGTGGTGAACATGCTTTGGGTACTTAGTCCCATGGCCCACCACATAGCTCATCTTCAAGGGGTTGTCCCCTAGTATGTAATTTATCTGTTTTGAGAAAAACCCACATCTGAATGTAAATTCTTAAGATAACAGGAAACGTTATAAATCTTAAACTCTAAACCCAATATTTTTTAATAAGTGAATAAGAAGAATTAGTGTGTTGCTGAAGGATTCATCCCCGATCTCATCAATGGAAGTTATGTCCCTAGGCAGCATGTTAAGCATCATCAGACAACTAGGATTGCAAGTAAATTATGCTACCACTAGTTTTCCACCTCTTTTGTCACAATTAAGGCATTGATTTGCTTTTATTAAATTAGTCAATTGATTAATGGTTACATAATAACTTTTTTAACCAATGAAAGAAGTTAAGTGGTGCACAAAGGATTTTGCTATTAGAAACCTGGGTAGTGGCGAATTTTCGGAGTTCGCCGGCGGGGAAGTAGTATGGTCCGCAGAACCAACCAGGCACATCAGTGGCATTCAAGTAATCAGCAAAAAGTGAGGCCAGGAAGGCTGCATTGGCCACATACTGTAGTGGCTGTGGCTTGCCATGGTTGAGCAGAATCATCCCTCCTGCACAAACACATCATGCAAAGGCAATTTAATTAGTAATTTTCATCATCATCGCAGTCATCATCATCATCTATACTTCATCTTAATTAGGCTAGAAACCACTATATGAATTTCATATCATCGATTGACGATTTTCGATTACCTTGGGTGAAATTGAAGACATTGAACTGCCTAAGATAGGAGCACATGGTCAGGCCAGTGACATTGTGGTACATCCTCAAGCTCTCCTCATAAGGGTAGCCAGGGTTGAGGAAGATCCTAAGCCTTGTGAGCAGCAGTTGAGCTGCAGGAAGCTTGTTGTCCCAGCTCAATACACCCAAATCAGGAATGTTGGTTAAGAATGCCTTGGCATTTCTGGGCAAGCGAGGGTCTGTAGCGAATGTGATGTATGAAGAGTTGCCTGTGGCATAGAACATCCAAGCTGCTGCCCACATATACTCATCATAGTAACCTGTTGAATTGTAGAAAAGTGCAATGGCCTGGTTCCCAGTGCTATATCTTGACCTCTTCCCACCATCCCTTGCAAAGTTGTACACTGCTGTGGCACCCTTGATAAGCTTCTTTGAGTAGGCCTGGTCGTCCCGGAAGACGATCGATGCCGAGGCGAGGGCGGCCGCCATCTCGCCGGCTAGGTCGGGGCCGGCATAGACCGTTTGGACCGGCCGTTTATAGTCCATGTCCTCCGGCCGTTGCCAACAGTAGTGGTCATCTGGTGTGGTTGAACCATTTTGTGCAAAACCAACCTGCTCAACACAGTGCAAATTAGTCCCAGTTTACCTTCAAAACCGTCGAAATTTCTAATAAATATTTGGTTCTAATACTATATAAATTTAATATTTTTCTTTTTTAATTAATAACTTGAAATTAAAAAATGCCCGAAATATAAAATGAATTTGATACGTCTATATATATATATATATATATATATATAAATGGTTTCGTTTCCTAATTGTTGTTTTGAAGAATAATTGGAGGTGACCCAAGACAAAGTTGGAAGGTGTGTGAACCTGGCAATGGATTTTGTCAATGATTGTCGCCGTTGAATTGAAGGTTTTGAGAAGATAATCAGTGCCCCATTTGATGAGCTCCCGGACGTGATCATACTCTCCAATGGCCTTGTACTTGTCACTGTACTCGATCACGCTCCAACTTAGCATGCTCATGGAGAAGGCCATGGGGAAGTTGAACTTGATGTTGTCACCTGCATCATAGTATCCTCCCACCAATCCTCCCTTCACATCTGTGAGTTCTGATCCATCCCCCAATCCTGAGTTCCCCCGCCATGGCACCCCATTGTTCTTTGGAAGCCTCCCAGCTGCATGAAACCATAGTAAGTACACTCCCCATCATCAATATCTCAATGCAATTCTATCTCATGCAAAGATATAATTTTGTCACAGTACCCATATGCAACAAAGTGAAAAAAAAACACACTCTCTCACCCACATAATTGTCACTATTTACACACATCATCTTAATTATACATTTTGAATCTTTAATCTACCCTTATTAATAAAATGGAACTCAATATTGACCTCTGATTAAAAATATAAATTTTAATCAATCAAAATACAATAAAAATAAAATATTTTAAATTAAATTATTATAATTTTTCTTCCTCAATTAAGATTTATTCTTAAAGCCATCAAAATTTATAAATATTTGAGTGTTATAATATAACTTATAATTTAACAATAATTTATTTATAAAATCAAAATTTATAGAGAAATCGAGCTCACATTTCTGGGCATTGAAGAACCGAAGCACCTTGTGAAGGGCCAAGGTGTAGTTATCCGGGGGAGGAGGCTTGGGGTGGTGCTTGGGGATGGACTTGACGATGATGATCGGAAGCGCGACAACGACGAAGGCTATGAGCAAGCCGTAGAGCGTCCATTTCAGAGCCTTCTTGCTGCAGACAACGCAGCCAAGGTCAACATGCTTGCTCTTCTTCTTCTCCGCCGGCCCTAGCAGCCAGCTCTGCTGCGTCTCGTCGAGTTGGTGCGACAGCGCCGCCCTGTCGAGGTGGTGGCTCCGGTCGTCGTCGGTGGCCGAGTCTGCATTGATCTCAAAGGAGCCTCCCCAATGGTTGGCCGAGTGCATCTTTGGTATCTTCCAATATTTTTTTACTTATCTTCTTTCTTCTTTAGCACTGTGTGATCATAGGTGTTGGAGATGCTTGTACTCAACCTGTGATTGATTTGGTTGAATCATTGATGATGGTAGACGAAGACGTTAAAAGAGAAATGAATCAAATGGAGTGAAAAGCCGTGAAAACTGATGAAAAACAGAGCCTGCTCTGGATTGATTGAACATATGATTACAAGAATACCTTTTTGATGAAACGGTGCCTTTTGATTAGTATTTGGTCCCCAGATGATCTGTCCAAGCAAAACCCATTTGAGATCTCATTGAAAACAAGCATGAAAACCACACAGCAAGATCAAAAATCATCTCACTGCATCAGTGCAATAATGGTTAATAACATCCAAAACCAAACAATACAAAAAAAAAAAAACAGCCATGCATGAGGAGAAGAGGGGAGAAGCATTGCCAATGAGGAATAGGCGATTTGATCACCATCAAACAAAAGAAACAGCATGAACCTTGATTCAGCCATGAAGATGTGCCAACCTGAAAAAGGAAGATTTGTAGGTTGCCCTGCTTGTCATTTTCACAGTTGTTAGATGAGAGGAAGAGGGAGTTGACTAAAGACTAGGACAAAGTTTGTTGGGATTCAAGAGTTTGTAGTTTAATGGAGTTCGATCCAGTTAGGCTCTCCCCCATGGCCATATTTTCAAGGGGTGCAGCTGGATATTGATGTTCATCTCTTCACCATATGGGCCATGCCCCTTGGTGGAAGCTTCCCTGAATTGTTTATAGCCTTTGTATATTCCACAATCCATTGCTTGGTATTGAATATTAGCAACGATGTGGTCATGCTTCTCTTTTATATCCCTGCGTCTCGGTTTGAGCACACATTGGTTTAGAGTTTAGACTTTGGAGTCGAAAACCAAACGTTGGATTTCAGAAAATTTTTTTGAGAAATCACAAAATTTACGAAATTAACGAGGTGGGTATTTTCTTGCAGGGTTTGTTTTAATCTGCTTGTGTGAGAATATGAGGAGTGCTGAATTAAATTTGGGTCGAGATCGAATTATCTTTCACTTGTTTTTTTATTTTAATACCCGTTAGTATAATTTGTGTATAGTCCCCTAATATGGATTAAGATATCTCAATTTATATCTTATGTATACAAAGTAATCAATTTGAACTTACTATAAAACCATTCATTATAATTATATTTATGACAATAATTCAACACACAAGTATTTTATACATAATATCGCGCTCCAGTCAAATTAAACTTTTATTTAGTTAAATAACAGGGAGGCATCATTGGACCACCAAATGGCAATTTTCAAATCTTTGACATTAGTTCATGTTTACATGTTGCAATTTCCTTTTTTTTTTCAAAGCAATTACCTTATTTATAACTATTAGTTGTAAGGCCACCAAAAATTTACTCTGCTTGCACATGAAGGAGATCTGGGCAGGGTTTGCATATATGTCTAATTGTCAATCAGAAGCCTCCAACCAGCTAACAAACACATAAGAAATGGTTAAGACTTTGTCAATAAAATCACAAATGGAAGACAATTGATAAACAATTTTGAAAGAGAAGGGGGTGCATCAATGAACCCAAAAAGTCAATTCCCCTTTAGCTTTCACATGCCTTCCTTATTATAAAGAAATCAGAATTTTTTTTTTCTTCAACCAAATCATAATAAATTTGAAACATATTCTAGAATATGACGCTGTCTTTGAAAGCAATAAACATGGGTTTTAGAACCCAAATTAGATATTTCCATAACTCTTGACTTATTCAAGATCGGCTTACCCATCTCGGATTTAATTGGTATGCTCATGTTTTGCATTAAGAAGAGGTCAAGTAGATGGCTTGATAACATTTATACATCATTAACCATTCACCCTTAATTCAAAATTTTTGCCATTTAATTCGGAATACTAAATTACCCCCCAAATAAATAAAATACATGTGGTAGGGAAATCTTGTTGGATTAAATATTTCACTCTAATTTTACTGGCAATTTCGTGTTGAGAGAGCACAAGTCCCATCTCAATTACCTACAAGCGTAAAAGCTTCATTTAAAATTGAGAGCATAAATTTAATGATACTTCCACCAAGATCTTGAAGTGGGATTAATATGTGGTATGTTGCAATCAGGCTTAAGACTATTTTATAGAGAACTAAGTGGCCAACAAGAGTTGTTCACGACTAAATGTGCGATGTAGAAACTTGAAAGAGAAATATATAAAATGATGTCCTAGAAGTGGGTAGATTGCTCAATGGCGCCAATTTGGTTGCCCCAAATGTGAATTCTTGAACAGATGTATTATACCGGAATAAATCAAACAATGATGATATGAAGCTCCAACCTCTGTCTGCCTAAACGTCTTCATCAAATATGACCCCTTTCCTTAAAATAAGGGAAGGGCAAGGGAAGGGGGATAGAAAACAAGAAAAAAAACCAAAATTTCCCTGGCAAAGGGACGGCAGCAACAACACCATGAAATGGGCTTAAATAAAGATTTTCATGTTGGCAGAGAACCAATCTCATATAGTTGTTAGCAGAAGATTTTACATCAATCATGCATACAAAGGTAATGATCCATGTTATCATTTGAGGTATGTAGGGCTGAAGGAGGTTGCTAACAATGCTCACAGATAAGGAAACATACATATTCTGATCAGATAGATGCTCATGGAAACAAAAAAAATATGTATTTCTAATTCAGAAAAACTCAATCTAACATGCACATGGTTAATAAGAAAACCAAACAAAACAAAGTGGCCTGACAATAAAATGTTATCTGTCAATCGCTCCAAGGTTTTTTCACCGCAGCCAACTATTATCAAACACTGGATCAACATCCCTGGGACAAACACATCAATTACTTCCAGACTCAAGATAAACATTTTCTGTTTGCCCCTGCCTCAGTCTAACTTAAAAACTGGTTGTTTTTTGAGCAACTTAAATTATTGATACTTGTGTGAATAAGAGAGAAATATTTCTACAAGTTAATGTACCGCATATGAAGATAACCGTGAGGCTGGTCGCAATTTATGTCGACTAATACGATTATATAATAAAACATGTTCACTTTTAAAAGTCCCATCGCTTCTTTACCCGGAACATCAAAACTGAGGATGCAATACTATCTTGTGGAACTTGGACCATTAATTGAACCTTCATCTTCATGGGCGCCACCTTTGTTTTTCCCTCTTCATCTCCAACCTGGAATTGTCATTTATCATTTTCATAAAATCATTCAGACTAGCATTCCAAGTTGACTTTTCTAGTATGGCAGCATTAGAAAACGCATACGAAGAACATTACCCATAGGGACCCCCAATGTAGTCGGGCCTCCGAGTCATAACCAGCTTTAAATTTGACATCCTTATTGATTGCGTGTTTGTAAACTGCACTCCAGTAATTCAAATTGAAGTTGTACAAGCAGATAATCGCATATTTAAGAAGATAACAAAAATCACATAATTAGAAAAGTTTTGTATAAAAAACTTGAAAAATCTCGAAAGTAAACAACAAAATGTCCATCAAATGTATATTTTTTGAAAAATTCCAAGCGTCATTTAGAACATAATAGCAATAAAATTAACATGATAACAAATTAAAAGTTTCCAACCTCAGCTTGTCTGAAGGACTACATGAATGACATTTCTTCATCCTACTAATTAGAACCATTATTCAGTTAGAGATAGTAATATATTTAATAGCATGTAAACAAAGATCAACTAAATGTACCGTGTATGCATATCTGAGGTTCAATTCATCCTCCTTCAATTGTGCATAGCAAAGTCCATTCAGAATTTGACCCTTCACAATTCCACTCACTGATAAAATTCTCTTCAATTCGTTCTCTTCTTCCAATGTCAACTCGCCAGCAGGAAATTTGAATGTTGCCCTCGGCTGCACATGCAAACAAATAAGATATTTGTTTTCAAGTGCATTTACATTTCCGTGAATGATGATGTCCATGCAGACTTGATACAAGAGCTAAGGGCATCCTGCCTTTGATGCCAGGTTCTCATTTCATCCCTACGCTTGGCTTTCAAAAGAAAAAAATTTCAACGACATATTTTTTCTAGAGATTTAGAGGAAAAACATTCAAGCATTCATTGTAACTAGCACAAAGTCTACCCACCCGACCAACTGATGAAACAGGGTAGCCAATTCCAATTTATAAGACGGATACACAAGAGTAGCAATAAATGTAATTTCTCCTTCTTTTGCCTGCATTTATGTCAAAAAAAACTCTCAAGGACAAAATTAGAGCAAAATCATGATAAAACACTGTAATAAAAAACAGATTCACAAGCAGACAATTTACTATCTCAAGACATTTAGCTTCCTATTAACTTAAGACATCCTACTGGATATTATACTGAAATAAAAAAATTAAACAAAAGTGTTCGCCAATATATTCTAAAATCCATAACTAACATCAACCATGAACCAATTATCTGATAAAATTTGAAACTGCAACAACATTCTTCATCTGGAGATTTTGAGTTTTCATTTTATGAGCTCCTCGTTAACGAGTAAACTGCATACAGACTTCAAGAGTCTCCAATTTTAAAGTAAGAAAGGCCAAAACAGATAGATCACTTGGTGTTGTTTATTTATTGTATAGAAATAAGCAAGAAAAAAAAGTTGTTTGAATTTGTGATGCGAATTCATTTTGAACATTGAAAATGCACAAAATTTTTTTAGGAATCTACTAGGAATTCGTTAGTTCTTATGAGAAGTCACTAGCCAAGGTTGCATCCTGATCATTAACTTGACCTTTAATTAAACAATGTGAAAATGATAAATCCGAATAATAATTCTTGATAAATGCAACATGAATAATATTACTAGAGAAAAAAATAATCATTGCCTATTTCTTGAAGACTAAAAATATTTGACGAAACTTAAATAAGACCACAAAATTCGTTTGAAAATGCTTTAGCCAAAACCACTATAGACAACCCCAGTCAAGTAAACTTGCTTAAAAGAAGTAAACGACTATAACATAGAGAGGAAGCACCTTTCTACAGTGATGCTTGAATTGGATAATATTACCCAACTCAATGCAAGATACAATAGACTTGTTATCAGAGTAAGTACATGACAAAGACAAAGAATTTGTCGAACATCCTATACAATAGCAAATCCCTTCCCCAGCCTGACCACTCTGAAAGATGTGCACATGACAAACAGTTCACGTTGTCCACAAGCAACCACAAAACTAAAGTTTCTAGCAGCACACAAACAGTAGGAAATCAAAAGCGAATCAGCACAATGGTGGCATGCTGGAAGTGGGATGGTGGGTACAGGCATTAAATGCCAAATAGTGGATCACAGACATTAAAGCACTACAATAACAATTAAGAACATAAAATGAAGAAGGGGCATCCTTTAACTGATAAACTACTATTGCAGTTAAACTGGAAATTCTAATTAAGAGATTCAGCTAGCCTGATAGTACAAAGCTAATTTCCAGTCAAAACAGAAAAAAATTTTGAACATGAGGAACAGAACTAACAACCAACCAACATTCGAGGAACAAGATGAAGCAATTCATCCACAAGAACCATGACCATCAAATCATTAACTGGTCAATCTAATCAGAAAAAGAAATGTCTAACTGAGCCGATGTCTATTGAGAAGGAGAAGAGAGATTCAGTTAACCCATCGATCCGAAGCCAATTTCCGTCCAAAACAGAAGAAATTTCTGATTTTGACAAGAACTTGGGAGCAAAAATTGACAAACAACCAAGATTGGAGGAACATGACAAAACAAGTCGTACACAAGTACATTGACCATCAAACGATCAATTGGTGAATCCAATAAAAAAAAATTTCTTTAAGCCAACGCCCAGTGCGCAGAAGAAGAGAGATTTTGTCAAGCAAATACTACAAAGCTGATTTTCAATCAAAACATAAGAAATTTTGCCAACTTGACAAGAAATTGCAACAAAGACTGACAAGCCATCAGCATTGAAGGAACAAGATCAAATTGTTCATACATCTGGTGAATCTAGTAAAAAAAAAACAGTTTCTTTGATCCAACACTTATTGCGATGAAGAAGGATAGGTATAGCTAGCCTAACAATCCGAAGCTGATTTTTTCAGTCGAAAATGGGTAGAAATTTGTGAACTTGACATTAAATTGTGAGAAAAAAAAAAAAACATGATTCGTACCCCAAGTACCAACACACCATCATCAAAACGATTCAAGAAAGAGGGGAGGGGAGACGAAGTAAGCAAAGTACACACTTGGCATCCTGGGCGGCGCGGAGCTGGAGGGAGGAGCCAAGATCGAGGGAGCCCCGGACGAGGGCGTTCTGGTCCTCGAAATCGTAGAGGACGGAGAGGTACTTGGTGATGAAGCCGAGCTGGGGGGCGGCGACGTTGCCGTTGCGGTCGTTGTGGAAGGAGAACTTGAGCTTGCCGAGCCGGTCTAAGAACCGGCACGAGATCGTGTGGAAGAACAGCGCGCTGTCGCTGTCGTACTCCGACGTCACCCGCACCGCCGGGACGGGGAGGGCGAACCACCCGCCGCCGCTGGGGACGGTCTCCGGGGGCGGAGGGCGGACAGCGGGGAAAGAGACGAAGCGGCGACATCGGCGGCCGTTAGGGGCGGCAGATGCTGCGGGGCTTGATTTGTTTGTTTTTTCTTCCGAATTTTGGTTTGTTGGTGGGCCTCGTTTTTTACGGCCATTTGATTTTATCATGCTTTTCAAAAAACCAAAAAAGACAACTCACCCCATCCATCATTTTAAAGAAAAATGTTTAGAACATCCGATGCCGAATCACCACGGAATCCAATCAGAATTATTACGATTAAATTAAATTATATTTAAATTATCAAATTTAAACAAAAAATAGACCAAAATAATACCCTTTAAGTTAACATCTCAAAAATAGAAAATATTAAATATATAACTAATATTTAATAAAAAAAAAGATAAACGAACGTGCACAATAAGTTAATAAGGAATTATATGCAATAACATGGGATGATATAAAAATAATTAGTGAAACTGAAATCTGAGTATCCTATCAATCATATCTAATCTAGTGATAGATAAGCAAGTTAGTGCATATATAGTAATACATCAAGTAATACATAAAGGCACACATCAAACATAGACGAAAGCACGAAAAAATTAACGGTGCACTAAGTATAAGTGTGTATAACAATTGTCTATCATTTTGCCAAGGCCGACCTTGTAAAACCCACGATTTGAGTCAGGGTTTTATATTTAGAACCGGTCGGTTCGACCGTTATTTTCGAGTCGAGTATGTTTCAGAACACGTGTACTGAGCCGACGCCAGTCCCGTGTATGAGCTACGAGGGGTCATGTGTACCTAAGTATATGATGATAACGTCATGAATACAGCAGAAAAGAATGAGTTATCAGAATATATGATAGTATTCAGTCCAGTTTTTTTTTAATTATGTACTTTGATCGTAGAATTAGTTTTAGGTCGTTTACCGCGTTAGGACGCGTTACGGGCAGCTTGGGTGGGTTCATAGTTATAGAGCATGTCATTTTG
>JAVDBV010070135.1:0-29204 GCA_032619315.1 Piper longum
CTCTCCCCCGACACCCTCCACCCCACCTCCCTCCTCCGCCACATGCTCCTCCTCTCCCCCCCCCCTCGCCCCCGACCACTCCACCTTCCACCTCCTCTTCACCCCCTCCCTCCCCCCAGCCGCCGTCTCCCACCTCGTCTTCTTTATGGCTCGACATCGCCGTCCGCGCTCTGTCCGCCGGCGGCCACGTCCGTTAAGCCTTGCAATTCGTAATAGATTTCTCCAAAATGCACGCGCAGGCGGACGAGTTCACCTATAACTTCCTCGTCCTCCGGCTGTCCAGGGCGACCTCATCAATGTCGGATGTGTACCGGGATCTGGACGAGCTGAGGAGCTCCGCCGGGCTGAAGCCCAACCGGGTGACTTACACCATCCTCATAGGCGAGGTCTGCGGCCGGAGGAAGAACCTCCAGGAGGCATTGCGGTTGATCAAGGAGCTCGATGTTGCAGGGTTGCAGTGTTTCAGGCGGATTGCTATTTGTACAATACCATGATGAAAACTTACTGTGCGATGGGGGAGAGTGTAGCCAGACGGTCGGGGTGTATAAGAATATGGTGGAGGACGGGGTGGAGCCGGACGTTGTGACGTTTAACACGCTCGTCTTCGGGGTTGTCGAAGGTCGGGAGGGTCAAAGAGGCGCGGAAGTACATGGATGTGATGGTGGAGATGGGGCATTTTCCGGATGCGGTTACGTATACTTCATTGATGAATGGGATGTGCAGGAAAGGGCAAGCGACGGGGGCATTGGAGCTGTTGAAGGAGATGGAGGAGAGGGGGTGTGAGCAGAATGAGTGCACGTATAACACATTGTTCCATGGGCTTTGTAAGGGGAAGCTGCAGGGGAGGGCAATGGAGTTGTATGGGGGGATGAAGGTGAATGGTCCGAGCTATTCGCCGCTGGTGAGGGCGTTGTGCAGGAATGGGCAAATTGGTGAGGCGTATGGGGTGTTTGATTATGCGAGGGAGAGTAAGAGTTTGACGGATGTTGCTGCTTACGAGCAGTTGGAAAGCTTTCTCAAGGGGGAGCAGAGGATGAAAGTGTGATTTGTCATCAGTTATTTGCTGGTTGGTTTATTCATTTTGATTACATTCGACCGTTTTTTATTCGTAGATGTGATTATCTTGCAGTTCTATTTATAATGTATTCATATCCCAGCACTGTGCTGCATTCTGTTCTGATTAAATATGGGTAGTTTACGACCAAAAACCCTTTACAGGGCAAGTACTATTACAGATGTGAAACACGGTCAAACAGTTTTACTTAGAGGCATATGCGTAGACTAGATGAATGTCATTTAATGTGAAAAAAAGGAGGATGAAAAGGATGATCGAGACTAATGGCTCTTGATTCAAACTAGCCTATAGAAGGAAATTTCTACAACATCTAACCAGGTTCGACAATCCCATTGGGGTGACTTGGTCATATTGGTTTACAGGGGCATATATTGGTATGTCATTATGGTGAGAAATGGAGCATGCAAGGTTCAAGGGGAGAGTGGCTGTTGTTTACTGCTAAGTAGCAAACTACACTGTACGTCCAAACTAAGCATAAACTTTATTATTATTATTATTATTATTATTATTATTATTATGGTGAGGGCTTACAGTATTTGATACCAGGCATATTATAGTAAACTAATGCGTTTATCAGGTTTAGAGACATTTATTTTATTGTTGTAGTTGATCTTGGTTTGACATATGGCAGCTTCTGTAGGGAAAATTAGTTGTTAACTTCATGCCTAGTTGTAAAAGCGGAGTTAAGTTCAGTACTTTCTAGTCCTTTCTGCAATCTGCTTTACGAATATCTTATAATATTTTTTTATTAATTAGAGACCGACTTGCTGTAATGGTGTAAAAGGGAAGCAGCCTGTATGCTGCAATGCTGGTAGCCATTCCTTGGTTTCCTGCCGTCTCCACAGAGTTTTCTATGCTTTAGTTTTTCAGGCCAAATTAATTCATCTTGGAGAAAGCAGCTTGTCGCATTATTTTAGAGATTATTTGATGAATGTGGCTAGCCATTATCGACTGTAGCAGATAATATTGATTCCGTTGCCATTTTTTTTATTGCAGGCAATTTTCTGATATGTTTGCCAATGGTGATTCATGTCTTCAAAAAATTATTCCTCCCCTGTTCTTGCTGTCCTTGGTTCAACTTAATTATGAAGTCGCTCCTAGTTTTTTACTTTATGCCTTGAAGAAGTGGAAGGCTGATTTGGTTTAGACTTTGGAGCTTCTGTTAGTATAAAGGCAAACAGAGATTTTATAGAATATTTATTTTGATCAATATATGTGGTTATGTATTTAAGCTTGATTTTGAGTTTTGAATATAATTGATTTTTCTTTCAGGATGAATTTATTTGCTTTCAAGGTAAGGTCTTCTAGTTTGTCTTTTTTCTTGCTCTTGCAGTGGTGAGAGTTTTAGTTTGAAGAGGAGATGACTTATATTAGAGAGTTTGTAACTATTATTGAAGTGGTTTCACCCCCTGGGCCTATGGTTATTCAATGATAATTTCTTTCGTAGGCTTATTGATTATATGAGGCCTAAAGCGGTAGTGGCATGGGCATCCCGTTTGGCCCCTGCTTCTTGTCCCTTATATATGCATGTTTGATATTTTTTTTCAACTGCAACTCAAGCTTCAAAGTGAAGTTTCATATTTATCCCATCTAGTTTCAACATTCATGTTTCACAGGAGGAAGGCCAAAGACCATATGAAGGTATAGACATTTAAATTTCCTTTTTTGAAATGCCTTCGGTGCCATCTTATGTGGTTCTTTTTCTTTTCTTTTTCATGTGTGCGGCTTTGAGAACTTCATGCATATTAACTTTCTTTTGACGCAATTTTTTACCTTTTTATTTAAGGAAGTACTTACACTGTTTTGGTTGGCAGAAAGTATTTTATTATATGGTTAAAAAAAAACGCCCTTTTAATTTATCTCAAGAGTGAAAGACAAGGCTAGAGAAACCTGTTTTATTCCTATTTCATATACAAGACCAAAATAAACAAAATCTAGGCAATCCCCCTATAAGAAAATATATCTCCTGGAGGGAAATAAAAAATAAAATAAAATTACATGTTTTATCTGTTGATTCTGGTTAAAATAGTTGCTATCAATTTAACTGAGCTTCTGAAGACACATTCAGAACCATATTCTATGTCTTGCAACATAGTTCCTAATGCTGCTAGTTGGCTATGATATTTAATTACTTCCAAGGAATTAAGGTGCTTGGATAGTTGGATGAATTACACTTATGTAATGCATCTAGGAAAGCATCGATGTTATTAGGCTCATACATTTTTTCCCTTACAGGTAGTTCGTTTCCAGCTGATCCATTTTGAGGAATATTTTCTCCCTCTGGACTGCGCACCCAGAATATTGTATGAGAGGATTGCAAAATGGTCTCAGTGATGGATTTTACTTCTCCCATCAGGACCATGACCATGGCATCTTAGTTCATCCACACATGCTGAGTAAGAAGTTGCATTTCTGCATTCTACCAATGTCCATGACTTGATCCACTTATTTATCTTATTCTTCATCTTCTTTGTGGAAGAAATGTAAGCACTGATCTCATTCTCCTGGTGGCTTTGCACTGTCTGTGTTTCTCTGAACCTTCTTCCTCTGTTTTGTTGCTGCTCCTGCTTGATCAAACACACAATTTGTGTTTATTACTTTGGTGTCCAGCTCTATCATCCAAAGTTTTCAACAAGTTCTTCTCTCAAAGTCTTTTGTGCAGACCTCAGCATTGTGTCAGTTTTGCAAGAAGAAATAGGTACATAATCAATAGACAATGAGAGATGCAGGAGCATTCATATGTTCCTAGCGTCTTCCTCAACTTGTTTGTTGCTTGTCCTTACCTGGTACGTCAAACTACATATCATCAACAATCACCACATTTCTTAAAAAATAAATCGTTAATAATCTTATATCAGACAGCCAGCTGAGATGCCAGCTGTAATTGTGTCTACTTGTTTCCCGAAGTTGTGCTCAAATTCATAATCCTTTCATATGGAAAAGGTTGTGGAAAGCTATTCAGACATCAGAAATTTAGGTGTACCAGTTCTTTCTGGGCCAAGAGGGGCAATGCAATGGTTGGTATGTACCCCTTTTAAACAAAGTGTAATTTTCTTTGTTATGGATAATTCTTAGCCCGGCTCCGTGTCTCCCTTGAGATGTTTGTTAAAGAAGGCATTTCTCACTTGGTGATCATTGTCACCTCATCTTGGCTACGAGGCTTCTTGTGTTCAAACTCCACATTTAAGGCCCCTTCCATGGATGTACATGTGGAGAGTTACCTAGTTTAATTGTCTTACAATAAATCATCTTAGGGTATTCTTCTTCTTCTTCTTATTCTTTTACCTGATGATACCTAAGGGTGTCAGTGACATAGACCCCTAAATAAGATTCATTTGATTATAATTGTTAAAATTATTATGGCAGGATGTTATTTTTTACGCTAACCCTCTTTTTTTATCTGGACTTGGAATTGGTAATGTACATGATAAATCTTTCTCTTGTTTGCTTTGAATGAAGGTAATTTTCTTAACAAGGTTGATTACTGTTTTCAAATTTGTCATTTAATTTATCATGAGAATTTATTTTGGTCATTATATACCAATTTTGTTTGGTTTTTTGGTTGTTACTCATATTCTATCAATTTATACTTGTTTTGTGAGTATAAAAGTTGTTTCAAGAAGAAAAAAAAATGGTGGTCCAAGCTTGAGTCAGGTATCACTTCATTTATGTTTACCTTATTTTTTCAATTAATTTGGATTAACTTTAGTTCGATGTGAGGATGTATATTTTGTTTGAGTTGAGCTTGAGTTCATGGTAATTGAAAAGTGTTGAAGCTAGATTTGCGATTGATTATTTAAGTTATGAGGAGTGCCTTGTTTTGTCGATGACTCTACTAAGTGCAAACTCATCTCGAATATTTAAAAAATTTCAATCCTCAATAAAAAAAATGATATGCAAATTAAGTAAGGAGATATTAACGCAAAAATGATATGCAAATTAAGTAAGGAGATATCTATTATCAATGTAAATTAAGTAAGGAGATATTATTGAGCGTTTATATCCTCGAGTCCTAATTATAGCTCATCAAGTCATTGATTTTAAAGTGGGTATTAATTTAAACTTTAAAACAATAATAAAGAAAAAAATTAAGGTAAATGAGTTTTTTTCAGAAGGAAAAAATTCATATTTAAATCCCAAGCTGGTTTAGTGTTTCTCTAATTTTTATTTGTCAACATTAACTCATCTATTTGGCAATTAGCTCAAAGGAAATATGTTTTCTTGTACAAAGGAAGAAAAAAAAAAAAAGAACTGGTGAGGATGGAAACAATGTCGTGGATCCATCCTCTCCACACAAACTACTCCCCCTCCCGAGAAGAAGGCAAGGAGAAGAAGATTTGCGAAGACAACATTCTGTACATCAATCTTCCTGGAGATAAACCCCTCCACGTAGACCTCTCCTCCTTACTTCTTCCTCTTCTTCTTTCTGCAGTTCCCATTCCTCCTCCTTCCTCTTCTTCTTTCTGCAGTTCCCATTCCTCCTCCCTCCTCCCTCCACCTGCTTCCAACTCCGCCACTTTGATAGCAAGTATACACTACTCACCAATGGTGGCTTCCATTAGCAACCCCCTCCTCTTCTCCACTCTCCACCCCACCAACACCATCAGCGGCACCTCCATACGCTCCCTACTCCCACCTCGCCGTAGTACCAACCATGGCCCCCGAAAGATCCCATCTTTGCCCTCCCATGCCGCCGTAGCCGGCTTCCTCCTCTCTACCGCCACGCCCCTGGCCGCCGCCGCTGCCGACCCAGCACCGCCGCCACTCCAACAACCGCCGACCCAGCAACAGCTCCAATCCGACGCCCCCTCCCCCGCCAACTCGCTCCTCCCCAGCAACCTCTTCAAGACCGCGCCGGCGCCCGCCGAGGCGCCGGCCTCCGACCTCCCCGAGGGCTCGCAGTGGCGCTACAGCGAGTTCCTCAACGCCGTCCGCCGCGGCAAGGTGGAGCGGGTCCGCTTCAGCAAGGACGGCGGCGCGCTCCAGCTCACCGCCGTGGACGGCCGCCGAGCCACCGTCGTCGTCCCCAACGACCCCGACCTCATCGACATCCTCGCCATGAGCGGCGTCGACATCTCCGTCGCCGAGGGCGACGCCGGCGGCGGCCCCAGCGGCCTCCTCGGCTTCATCGGCAACCTCCTCTTCCCCTTCCTCGCCTTCGCCGGCCTCTTCTTCCTGTTCCGCCGTGCCCAGGGCGGCCCCGGAGGCCCCGGTGGCCTCGGCGGGCCGATGGACTTCGGCCGCTCCAAGTCAAGTTCCAGGAGGTGCCGGAGACCGGCGTCAGCTTCGCTGACGTCGCCGGCGCCGACCAGGCGAAGCTCGAGCTCCAGGAGGTGGTGGACTTCCTCAAGAATCCGGACAAGTACACCGCCCTCGGTGCCAAGATCCCCAAGGGTTGCCTGCTCGTCGGCCCGCCGGGTACGGGGAAGACGCTGCTGGCCAGAGCCGTCGCCGGCGAGGCGGGTGTGCCGTTCTTCTCGTGCGCGGCGTCGGAGTTCGTGGAGCTGTTTGTTGGAGTCGGGGCCTCGAGGGTGAGGGACTTATTCGAAAAGGCGAAGTCAAAGGCGCCGTGTATTGTGTTTATCGACGAGATTGATGCGGTAGGAAGGCAGAGAGGGGCCGGGTTGGGTGGTGGGAATGACGAGAGGGAACAGACCATCAACCAGTTGTTGACGGAGATGGATGGGTTCTCCGGGAACAGTGGGGTGATTGTGCTGGCGGCGACGAACCGGCCGGATGTGCTCGACTCGGCGCTGCTCCGGCCGGGAAGGTTCGATCGTCAGGTCACGGTTGACAGGCCGGATGTTGCCGGCAGGGTCAGGATACTTGAGGTTATCTTTATCTTCAGCTTTGTGGATGCTAATTTCTTGGTTTGTTATGGATGGTTTTTGAGCTGTGTTTGATGTTTTTTTTTTTTTTCTTGTGACTGGTCTGTGAATAATTACTTTGTCAGTTAGAGGAGCTATCATAAGAGAGAAGTTTGTTATTATTAAGGGTTGGCTGTCTAAGTACTGATTGTGGATGTTGTGTTGCTAAAATTGATTTGAGGCTGCAATTTGTTTTTTTTTATTTTAATTTTCTAAAGTTTGGTTAGCATGTTAGATGAAGTCTTTAAGTTAGTTTGCTCTTGAGTATTGGTTTTCATCTGCAGGGTGAGAACAAAATGTATTGTTTCTGAATTGTTTTGCTCCTTGCTTTATTAGCAGTTGACCATTTTCATTTAATTTGCTGTGGAAGCGATTGGTTTTCATCTCTTGGCAGGGGAGGTTGTAGGTTTGTGTACTCAGGTTGAGCATGATATAAGTTGGGATATGATGGCAGGTGGTAATGTACAGATGAACAGCCTTCCCTGATTCCTAATTTGATTTGTGACTTAGGAAAGCCGTCTGGGTAGAAGATTTCTCACATGCTTTTTTTGTTTAAATTGAAGGAGCTGTTGTTTTTTCCTTGTGTAGGTATTGACTTTGATTGATCAGCTTAGTTAACAAGGATAGAATGTTATCTCTTTCTTGACATAAACTGTGTAGTGCCTCTAAGCTCTTGCTGACTATATATTAAGTTGTGATTTAGATTTCTTTAGTGTGACTGTTATATTAAGTAGAGTTTGTGTAAGTAGAAATTTTCTTTTGTATTGGTGCTCAATTTCAGATCTAGAATTAGAACGTGCTATAACTAGTGTCTGCTGATCTTCTATCTTAAAGTGTTTTTTTAACCTATCCTCAATAGTGTTGTGCTATTTTTGTTTAAAGTAAGTCTTTAAATCAACATGGTTATAGCTTATAAAATTGAGGTCTTAATTTCCTGCACATACTTATAATCTGAAGTGTGAGAACGGATGAAGATCAAGTTATGAGCATGGTACATTTTCTTGTTGTATTGTTACTAGAGTGAACCATCTGAAGAGATGACTTTAGTTATTTTGTTGCATCGAATTCAATTTTGTTTCCCTCACTGGACAGTTAAATGGCGTTTCTCCATTGTTCTTTATTATAATTCTTTAGTATATAAGATGGTCTCCCCAACATTCACTGCCTCATTTGAACTCTCTTTTTTACTCACCTAAGATTTTTTGCCTTTACCATGTAGTTAGTTTGCCTTTCTTTCATTGTCAACTATAATACATACACCCATATGATTAGAAGGGGGGGGGAAATAATGGTGGTGGGGAGATATCAATAACGTTGTCTTTGAATGAATTTTGGACAAGTCAAAAGAATGCTGAATGTCAGGAGGCAATTCTAGTTTTTGTATTATATGCACTTGGTATAAATGTTTTCAGAAACTGTCTTTTACTTTGTTATAATTTGAATGGTCTTTTATGTTTTTATGGTAGTATAAACATTATATAGGTATTATTGGAAACTATGGAAGACTTAAAAACTTATGTTGCAGCTTTTATTTGTCATTTAATGCTTGATGATTCGAGTGGATGCGTTTTGTCTATTCTCAGATGATGCCCCGATATTTGTATATATCTTACTACTTGGAGATCATATGTAACATTCGAACTATGCTGAAATATCACGCTAATATTTTCTTTGACAGGTGCACTCCAGAGGGAAGGCACTTGCAAAGGATGTGGACTTTGAAAAGATTGCGAGAAGAACCCCAGGTTTTACTGGAGCAGATTTGCAAAATCTGATGAATGAAGCTGCTATACTTGCAGCCAGGCGTGATCTCAAGGAAATCAGCAAAGATGAAATATCTGATGCTTTGGAGAGAATAATTGCTGGCCCTGAGAAGAAGAATGCTGTAGTTTCAGACGAGAAGAAGAGACTGGTAGCTTATCATGGTATCTTCTTTTGCTTGTACTCTTTACAGTCTCTCTGTATTCTCTTTGCTGCACTGTTTATATATGCGATAATCTCAAATTCATGAATCAATGCAGAGGCTGGGCATGCTCTTGTGGGTGCACTAATGCCTGAATATGACCCAGTTGCTAAGATCTCGATCATTCCTCGTGGCCAAGCTGGTGGCCTTACTTTCTTTGCTCCTAGTGAAGAGAGACTAGAATCTGGACTATACAGCAGAAGCTACCTGGAAAATCAAATGGCAGTTGCTCTAGGTGGAAGGTTGGTTTCTTGCAATCAGTGGCATTCAATGCTCTTCATATTTAATCTAACCTCTATTATATCACTTTTGTTTGTTTGTTTTTTTCCTGTCGGTCTTGTTTACTCATTTTAGGTGGCATAATTCTGCAGAGTTGCCGAAGAAGTAATCTTCGGAGAAGACAATGTGACAACAGGAGCATCAAATGACTTCATGCAGGTTTCCCGAGTTGCCAGGCAGATGGTTGAGAGATTTGGTTTCAGTAAAAAGATAGGCCAAGTAGCCATTGGTGGACCCGGTGGCAATCCCTTCTTAGGTCAACAGGTAAATGATTGGCCCTCAATTATCATTTATCATCATTTTCGAGTTGCAATTACATTGGGGGTCGAAAGAATCGATTTTGTATGACTTGTTGAACTCGGGCAAAGAACTCTCGAGTATCGCTAACTTGTTTGAAATTGCAGATGTCTTCGCAAAAAGACTATTCGATGGCAACTGCAGATATTGTAGATGCAGAGGTGAGAGAGCTTGTGGAGATGGCGTACTCGAGGGCGAAGCAGATCATAACCACCCACAGTGATATCCTCCACAAACTTGCTCAGCTTCTCATTGAGAAGGAGACAGTTGATGGAGAGGAGTTCATGAGCCTTTTCA
This sequence comes from Piper longum, assembly GCA_032619315.1. Taxonomy (NCBI): domain Eukaryota; kingdom Viridiplantae; phylum Streptophyta; class Magnoliopsida; order Piperales; family Piperaceae; genus Piper; species Piper longum. Next base: position 9,779 of record JAVDBV010070135.1, read on the forward strand.
TCGATGGGAAGGCCGAGCTGTTCGTCGCTTGAATTTGAGGATAATGACTTTTTTTTTGGGTCCATCTTTTATTGTGTATCTCAATTCTTATGTTAATAGGTTCTGTATAAGAAACATAGCTCGTGAGCAAAATGATAGATATACCAATCCGATAAAATTTTAACAAAAAAAATTGGGCAAAGTTGTTCAATTTATTAGCATAACTATTGTCAGAAAATTCGGCATGTTTGACTAATAATGCCGACTAAATTTTTTAAGAAAAATTATTAGAAATAAATGCCAGAATTGTATTTATCAGCTATTAATAATTCATTCTGCAAGGTTGTGTAACTGATTGTCTAATGGACGTAGTAGATATTATAATTACATTCATTTAATCAGTAATGAAAATGTTTACCTGATTTAAAAACTATCATTGTTAATTTCCTTGAATATTTCAACGTAGACATGCATACAAAGTACAAATCGGGATAGATGATTTTATTGGTCTTCAACGGAGACGTAGACGAAACATCTTTTAGCGATGGCGTTGGGCCTACTTGACGTGATACCTTCGAACTTCGCGAGGTTCGTTTATTATTTACGGCGCAATCAATTGGTACCAGTTGTTCCCACGTAAGATATGCAGTCTCGGAAAAATGACGAGAACGCGTACATTGAAAAACGAATAACGTTGAAAATTCTATATATTTGTATTTACATTCTGGTGAATGAAAGATTGATTACGCCTTCTACTTCAGCAGCGACGCATAAGAAAAACATAAATAACACAGGCATATACATGCATGAGATAAATTAATGAAACATACACATTGCCCAACATCATAAATAAATGGGGAGTACTTTGGTAGAACCAGTCCTTCAAATTTGTAGCATTCTCTTAATGCCGCGTACCTTGCCGCTTTCTTTTCTTCGCATTCAAGGTTCAGAACCAGATTGATCTTCAGGTGTGAATTGCTGAATTATTGGCATCAAACCAAGAAAACAGGTTCTGCAATATTCTCATCTTCAATGGTTTTGGTATTTGACGATGGATTTTGAAGTCTCCCACAACCATATAATGTCAAAACTGGTATGCGCGGTTTGTGATGGCAACAATGACGTAGGCATGTAGCTGCAGAGCCTTGGGCCTCACAAGCTTTTTTCTTCTTCGTGCAGATTGGATCATTTTACAGGAAATGAACTTCTTTACAGAAGGCCCAAAAAGTCAACCACACTGTTTTCCTTTCAAGGATGCTGATTTATGTAATTCATCTGCCCTCTTTCTAGTAGGCTCCATCCAAAAATTAACTTGCTCTCAAGATATAAATAATACCTCTGACACTAGCGCAGTAAATTGAGGATCTGATCTTCACAGTGATGACCGTACAGCTATCTTCTGTCAAGTGATAGTATATAACAGTCCAATCTCTTTCTTCCACTGGTTGCCTCTGCAAAATGGCACGACCAGTAAAAAATGGTCCATTGATCCCCTAGAAGAAGGAATCGTCTGCCAACATAAGGAGTATCACTTGTGAAGTAAAAATAATTTAACACAACAATGAAGAGAAGAGATGTCTGAGATTCAAAATTATGTACGCTGACTTGGAAATACATGGCACTTTAGCATTCTCCCTAGCCATTCTCTTCACTTCGAGTCCTAAGTTCTTCATAAGCCCTCATAGAATCTGCAGTGAACTTCTCCATAGCCCCAAACAGATGTTTCAAACTAGAATGCAAACTTCTATCATTTTGATCATGCAAAGAAGGGAATTCGCCTATTTTTTTTGGAGGGGCTCCACTCTCTTCCGAAACTAATACCATCTTGTTCACTGATTCTATAGTTTTCTGCAACCTTTGGCTTTCCCCGTCTAGATCTTTAAGCCTTCTATCCATATCTTTATTGACCATCAACCTCCGCCGCTGTTCCATATTATACTGGTCCAACAACTGAAGTACAGTAGCTGCAAAAGATTGCATTGCTTCAAAAACTTCATGTGTTGATGTTCTGTCCATCACTTGGGCCCACTGATAACAAATAACAAAGACAGACGGGGCCCCCATCCTACCAGGAGAGAAAGGAGCAACTCCATCAGCTGTGACTTCAGGATTGGTATCAATGCATTTAAGGAGCCATTCATTTATTGATTTCACGTAGCCCTTCTGCAAACTTATCCAAGAATGGAAACTTGTAATCCAATTTAACATATCATATTCAAGCCTCCGAGTAGCTTCCACACGAGCCTCATCGAGTTTTCCCATAGAGACAATATGATCAAGATTTTTACCCTCAGACACAATCAAAAATTGGTTTTTATGGCACTCAAACATCATTTTCCACATCATAACCATCCTGCATCAGATACATGAATTTACATTAAAGTTCAATAAATAACAAAGACCCTCCGCTGTTACAAGGGAACGCACTCATGTTTGTAATATTCTCAAACTTTTATACGCAACTGATAAATGTACCATAATATATTGCATACCCTTGAATCAATTCTCTAATCTCAGGCCATAACTCCTCATCTCTTAACTTGCTTATAGTCTTTGATACAGATTCCACGACCTGAATGGCTATTCTTATTCTTGTAGATAATTTATGTATGTAAGCACGAGTTGCAGCTATTTTGTGAGCTTCAGCACCTCTTTCATCTAAATGTTTCAGGCGGCGGCATTTTTGCTCAAGTGTAACGCTCAATTTTTCTTCAGCCTGCTCATTTATAATAAAAAATAAAGTTAGTTAATGAGAATGTGAGCTGAATTAGCATCCAATATCAGGTGGCAAACAACCAATGAACCAAGATTACAGAAATTCTATTTCTCACACCCTGAAACTTGCATAATGGGTAATGCATATGGGCAGGAGACAACTGTAAATTAGCAGCTGCTATGAAAGACAAAATTCCACCCTAAACCCCTCAAATCAAATTAAAGAATAGCATTCAGCAAGATAGCGCCAATTTCAAAAGTACAAAAAAATGTACCAACAATACCTTTCAAAGTACATGATAATAACAATTAGGCTAGACTGGCCTACCTTAACTTCTGCATGAAGCTTTCTCTCCCAAATATAAAGTTTCTCGAGAGTGCATGAAAGATTTCCTGCCTTCATTGCTTTATTTTCCAAAGAGTCATCAAAAAGAGAACCATCCTTCCCATCCACCAAAGAAGTTGAAGGTGCTAATAATGAAGGTGTGATCGCATTCCTCATCTTCGAAGATGCTGGAACAAATAATCATTAAAAAAAAAAAACATTTCAAACTTAATTTGCAATTGTTAACCACAAAGCTTGTCCTTTTATAAGCTAAAATTAGCACGAGACCTAAATTATTATAAGCCGCACTCATGAATGGGAGTGAACAGTGATTCGAGAAGATCAAAGCTACAGTTCTCTGGTATATAACTGCAGTAAGTACAGAAAAAAAATATAAAAAATAAAAAACGAAAACAAAAAGTTTCAACTTAATTGGTTTCTAATAATAACAAAGCTAAGTCATTTTAGGAGCTAAAATGAATACAAGACCACAAACGCTTACTCTTTACTCGTGAATGGTAGCGAACGGTGATTACAGCAGATGAGTGCAGTAACCAAAGAGAGGGAAACAGAGAAGAAACAAAAAGCAACAAAATTTTGAAGCTGATTCGTAACCAATGATCACAAAGCTCGTCTTTTTATGAGCTAAAATGAAAATAGCGAATAGCCAAGCGATCCTTGGAGACCAGATCTACAATTTTTAAGCCGAGAAAGGAAAAGTGATAACCTTTATAAACAGCATTTCGTCGGTGGTATGGGAGCTTCCCTGCCTCAAGCATCTTCGCGACATCACGACCGGAGTCGGCTGCCCGCTCGAACTCCAATTTGATCTCCCTAACAGCGTCGGCGGTACCCAGAGAAGCCCGCACGGCCTTGTAAGCGGCCGTCACACTTGGCCGGTGCTCCTCCACCACAGACGGCTCGCCGCCCCCCACCACATTCTTATACACCGCATCCTCCACCGTCGCCTCATCCTCAGCCAACACCGCCGCCGGCGGACCCGACGCAGCGTAGCCGCCGCCGTCGTGTACCGCGTTCACCTCCTTCACCACCTCCTCCTCCTCCAACTCCGGGATCCCCTCCTCCTCCCTCACCTCCCTCGAGTCCCGGCTCGGCGTGTATGACGCCGAAGCAGGCGCCGCCGGGTAGAACCGCTCGAACGTCTCGAAAGGGTTGAAGAAGTCCCACGTCGACGCCCGCGGCGGCGACGGTGGCGGCGGCGGCGCCCGCGACCCCGACGTCGAAGCCGCCGGCTGCATCGGCGGCGACGACGAAGCGTAGTACCCCCCCTGCGGCAGCGAGCCGAAGAACCCGGCGCCGCCCGCTACGTCGAAGTTCCCGGCGTAGTCGTAGGGGTAGGCGTAGCCGTAGGCCGGTGCCGACGAGGTGGACGGGTCGGACATGTACCCGGAAGCCGGCGGCGGCTGCTCGTAAGTGACGGCCGGCGGCGGCGGCTGGCTCCGCATGTAGTTGTAGAAATACTGCGTCTCCGGCTGCGGCGGCCCGTACCCTCCGCCGCTGGCGAGATCGAAGTCGCGGTGGTCGGCGTGGAAGGGCGACTCGTCGCCGGAGAGCGGCGATCCGGACTCGGGCTCGGACAAGAAGTCGATGTGCGAGCCGGAGTGGGAGTGTCCGCGGGCGCGAAGGGCCGCCGTCCCCTCCGCGGCGGGAATGGTGTCGGGGTCGAGCTTGCGGCGCTGGGGGAGGGGGAGGAGCGGGGAGGCGGCGGCGGAGTCGAAGAAGAAGTGTAGGGACTCGCCGATGGAGCGGAGGGACTTGAGGTAGTGGACGTGGGCTTCGGCGAGGGCGTAGCGGAGTCGTATGGCGTCGTCGAGCCTTGAAGCCCGGTCGCGGCAGAGGGCGACGGCCTGCAGGTCGTCGAGCTTGGAGCCGGCGCAGCCCATCGTCAGGAGGCAGACATCAGATCTAGGGTTTGGGGGGCGAAGGAAGAGGATAGAGAAGGAATCTAATCTTGACAGCGGTCTTTGTCTGTGGTGGGGGGAATTGGTGCAGATTATAGAGATGTGGATATTGACTGATACAAGTTGGAAGAGATGTGAAGGAAGCAGGGGAGAAGTATCATGGAACACTGCCACTCTCTTCCTCACTCTCCTTCTTCTTCGTCTTCTTCGTCTTGTTGATTGTTATTGGCCGCCTATTTCATATTTCCTGCCTTTGTGTAGGGTGTGGTGGTGATGGTGGTGGTGGTGGTGGTGGTGGTGGGCGAGGACGACCAAGGGCTGCTACTTAACTATGGGACGGCTTAAACTGGGCAGCTTTGATCGTCTTTGTTTTCCTTTCCCCCACTCTCTCTCCCTCTCTCTCTCTCTCTCTAGAGGTGGTGCAGGGATAGGAGGGCATTTAGTGGACTGCTTTCTAACGTGACCGGCTGGGATATGTTCGTAACTTTGTATATCCTTGTCCCTGCTGCTCAAGTTTGTGCCCTGTGGCGTGTTTATTTGTTCCTTTTCCTTTTGGGACACTTTTACCACCTACTTCGAAGCCACATTTGTATGTAACATTTTAATATGTAATTAACTTGCTAATCTGAAAGTTTCATAAATTTTATTTTTTTATAAAAAATTATAATATTTTAATTGGCATTTGATAAAATATTAATAATATATATGTATTTTAAATATTAAATAAAATATTTTATTCACAATTTTAAATTTTAGTAGAACTCGATACAACGTAATTGGATAACAAATGCTATAAATGTATCATCCTATTTCGGTTTATCTTGTAAACTAGAATAAAAAAATATTACCAATAATCGAACCGTTAGTTAATCTATTTAATTCGTTTATACCAACTCAGATCTACCATCTGTGTCTCAAAATAGTGATATAACATGCAAAATATGAATAGGATGTGTGGCTATGATGTACAATCAAACATAAAACAAGCCAAATAAATAAAAAATTTAAAAAAATAATTACTTTAAAATAAGATTTTCTCCTAAAAGTGTAATAGGGACCTCCCTGTCAATAGCAAACATTATATATTTATAACAATCAAAATAAAAAATATAGTCCAAAAACAACATTTCTTTCATATTCCACTTATCGTTATTTTCCTCATCATTTGAGCTAAGTCTAAATTTTGTAGCTCACAACCTGTTCATAATTATTCTCAATTTTCATTCACATGCAGAATATTTATATCATTTCGCAAAATAGCATTCAAAGTTCATCATTTAAAATAATTCAACACTCATCATCATTAACAATTACACTCAGCAAATATATGTGTGCGTGATTTCATTACTACTCCACAGTCCTAACATCGCTCATTCCTCGCAATTCTCACTAACATATATAATAGAAAGATGTCACTAATGAGTGCTATCGGTCCAAAAATAACTAATAAAAAATTGACCCAAGAGAGTTGACCTTTTTGTTGAATGAAAATATTAATACTTTTCTTTATAGAATTCTCATAAGGGTAATAATTAGGAGTCGTCGACCTCGCGTGACAGTGTTCCCTTTCCATCTTATTCTTATTTATTGACTACTTTAAACTATCCCTTGTGCGAGAAAATCAATCTCTTCTATTTTAGCCCTCTATATCCTCCGTATCACTCTTGGTCATGAGTACAAAAGATGAGTACTCTAGGGCATGCGCCTTCAGTACCCTTTGAAACCACTAATCTAGATATGTGTTGTATACCAGTACCAGTAAACCTACATACTTATCTAAGTTTGAGGAACTCAAAGGTGGAGTTATCAGATCCTTCAGGAATGGAACGAACGCTTACCAATTTTAGAGTCCACTTTGACGAACACATGCACTATCTCAAAACGCAATTGTCGGTTTTCCCTTTTCTCACATCTCACTAACAATAAGAAATACTATATGTACATAGCCTTGGTAGGGATTTTAATATAATAAGTTCAAAAGCATCGTGAGCTGGATTTGAGTTTCAAAAATAAACTCAAGGGATCTCATTCTCAAAATTATTAATTCAAAAATTACATATGACTAGATGGCCCATATGGAGTAGAATACAATAAATCTTCTACTTGACATATCTGTTTACTTATTAAAACAAAATACGGTAGAGTATATAAGTCAAACCAGAAGCGAGTCCTAAACGGACCTAGTATAAGCTCCATTCATGTCCATGCACCTAGGAGGAAAACACTAACTCGTACTTACATATCAAACTAAAAGCTAACGCCCGTTTATGATTCATTTACATATTCTATAGCACACACATAAACACATCAATTTAATATAAGTTTTCCCTATGATATGTTGCATTGGATTACGATACTTACTTAGTTTACCTAATTAGTTCCTTAACGTTTATTTTAATACAATTCAATTAAGTAATTTTTATTTTTATTTATAATAAAAATATTTAACAAATCAATTAATCAATCCTAGTTTATTGTGATAATAATTATCACCTTTAAGTAGTTAAGTCAGAGCTAATTATACCTCACGTTGTTAGCAATCGGCGACGGCTAGGATTTTGTGGCGCAGCTCGAAACTTGAATTCAGCACTCGACGGCGTCCAAAGTTCGATCGAGTTCGACTAGATAAAATTAGTTAAAGATTCAGCAAACTTCAGCAAATCTAATTTTTTAGCAGCTTTCCGATGAAGCAATTGAGGTTATGGGTCGGCACGGCAATGCATGAGCGGGGCTCGGCAGTGTCAAATTGATGCGGTGTGGTAGTCGGAGATGGTGTTGGTGGCAAGAACATGGGCGATGATGGGTGTCGTAGTCTTGTGAGTAAAACTTTGACTTAACTGCGACTCAAGTTAAAGATAATAACTAACACATAATAAATCCTAAAAATTCAAAAAAATAGGAAAAAAATCTCATAAAATATAATAGACCCTATAACATCAAAATGCCAAGTTCTATAACTAATAACTCATCCAATCTATTATATAACACGTTCTAATGTGTTATTCAACCTATAAATAATTCTACGATTAAATACATAAAAAAATATTGCATACTCTCTTATATTTTGATAACTTATTTTTCATCATCTTTTTTACATTATCATTATATACTTAGGTTCACCTAATCTTTATCGCTCATAACTCACGATTATCCTTAATTCAGGACGTGATTCGTAAAATTAACTTGACTCAGACCGACGATTAAACCGACTAGTTCGTTACTGTATAACTCTCACTCTAGTCAAGGGTTTTACAATAAATATAGTATGATAACTGAGATTACATTTAAAACTATTATTGGAGTTTTAAACTAAGCATTTATGTTGTTCTTTTGGCAAAATTTGTTCTAATGTTTTTCGAGTTGAACGAAATTAAAAAAATAATTTATTCAAATAATTAGGTGTTTAGTTGCATTGTTTTAAATATATTTTCTGGAAAAAAAAATAAAATATAATAATAGCAACTAAAAAACGTGTTGAGCAGAACATATATTGCCTAAATATTATAAAATGATAAAGGTGTTTTTAAAAACTTTCACATATCATTACCAAATAAAAAAATAAAAAAGATTAACAACCCCTAAGTAAAAATACTCAAATAATTATAATGATTGAAAGAGCTCTTTACTTTTTATAATTGTAACAAAAAGAATTTTATGACATCTTTCTGAAAACTTTATATAAAATTATTTATGTAACCAAACCTCCCATCAAAGAATTTTTTGCCTATTTTTATCCTTTTAGTACATATTTTCATTTATCTTCATTGGAATCATCACAAGTTTATTTGTCATTATATCTCATTACTTTTCTAAGTTTTTTTTTTTTTCTATTTTGGTCATTTAGATTGGAATTGCATTTATGTTTATATCAAATTCGTTTAGTTGTTTTTTTTGAATACTTTTGATCATAAGGTATATTTTCATAATAATTGACATATAAATTATGCATCAAAGAAAAATTATTCTGTAGGAATTTCTCGCATAAAATTTTAATAAAAATGTACTAAATAGATGATCTTAATTATAAAAAAATACTCACTCAAGTAGAAAGAACTCCACTCACCTGCTTTCTCTATGAAATGATCTCATTATAAGTTATGTCTCCTAAAAAGTAAAAATAGACAATTCGCACTATCTTGGGGTATTTTAAAAATCCTAACTTAGTTTAGAAACTAAAGTGATGGTTAAAATCCACATATAAGGGGTAGTCGAAAGATTCTTTTTTACATGAATAGGTACTTATATGCCATCACATTATCAGAACTTGCAGCTTTCAACAGCAAATTATTGCATTGCATTTATATTTTATCTAAACTCATTTAGCTTGTGCTATAGGATTTTTATTAAAGATGAAATTATGCTCAAATAATGGGAAGATTATTCTTCAAGATTACTCATCATGTTTAAAATGAACATGAATTGGACTAATTAGTCTTTTTTTTATAAATTTGGTCCATGCTAAGTTCTAGTAAAATGATAGTATGTTATAGCATAGAGCCACCCAAAATTGGCCAACTCCTAATTGGATCTCATTCAATATCGTTGAATTAAATATTTAGCGGTTCTATTTTATATAAACTTGAATTTTTAAGATAAGTGATTAAAATATATAAAATTTAGATAATATTAGAGTCAAAGAATTGAAATTTGAATTTTTTAATCAAGTAATTAGACAATTTAAAATTTATATATCGATGATTTAATCCCATTAGTGATATAAACTCGAATGAACATAAACCATGAGCAACCCTAACCAGTGTAGATTTATTATTGTAACAAAATTAACTAGTTCGTATAATTCATATTCATTTTATTATTCGATTAATTCGTCTAGGGAATAACCTCCAATAAAAGATTTTTTATTAGCCAACCCACTTTAAAGGAACGAGGGAAGTAACGGGTTAATCAATCCCTGCTTAACCCCCCTAATTACTTCCTTCCATTAACGCCCTCTAACGTATTAACTTGTTGCCTCATAAAAGAATGTTTTTCCCCAAGGAAAAAAATGAAAAAAAAAAAACATGTCTAACTCTATACAATAATAATTAGTGCTGTGGTATGGTTAACTATAGGCCTTCAAATAGGGCGAAACGGGCACCATGCTCAAATACTCCACTCAATCAACAAATTTCACTTAACTTTTATTATTATCAATTTTGAACACAATTCAAAACTAGATGAATTAACTAATAATTATGACAAATTTGGCAAAATAAAATAGCATAAATATTTAAAAAGGGAAATAATTCCAACTACTGGAATTCGGCCATTTGTACAAAAATTATGGAAAGATCGTATGGAATCTAAGATGAATGCCCAATGACCTTTCTATTTTTTTATTCTGCTAATGGGAAGCTTGTTAAACCATGGTTACTAGCGGATATAAAATTAGCTTTTTTATAGATAGGATTATTTATTTATTCTCTTAATAACATTGCGTGGCGTTGTGTTTAGCACTTAATAAACAGACAATTAGGCGTCGTTTTCGAGCTGCAAGATGCGGGCCCACACGCCATGCGGTCGTACGATGATTGAGACGCCCAAGGCGATGGGTCCCACATATAGCTACCACTTAATTACGTTTGAACTTTATCGTGGGTGGTCAAACTCCAATGCGCTCTTTCTCGGGCCTCGTTTACCATGCTCCCGTTTAGGGACATAATTGTCATTGTACCCCCGGCAGACTTTCAAACGTTTCAATTGACTCCACCTGACCGAGATTGTCCACGATGGATTTAGTTACCTTTTAACTTTAAATCTTTTTGGACTGTTTATGTTTATCCCCCAATTTTATAATTTTGGTCAAATTTGGCTTTCATCGAGGACTATTCAAAATCGTATTATACTCGATTTAGTTTCATGCGAGACTCAAGGTTTAATTTGGTATTAAATGAACCGAGCTGGGTAATTTATATAAAAAATGATATTTTTTATCATATTTATTTTAATTTTTATATAAATTTAATTAAATTATAAAAATATTATTATGTGATAATAATTTTAAATATAAATATATATGATTAGATTATTTTTATGCATAATTATTCTAAAGTTGAATATTTTAGTTATAAATGTACTTTTAGCATGAATAATACGAAAGAAAGATATCAGTAAATATGAACCAAATTAGGTCATACTCGAATCAATTCAAGTACTTATTAATTCAATTCGAAGTCAAAATTAAACGAGCCTGACTCGACCCGCCCAATGAACACTCCTATTCAAGTTGATTTAACTCAAACTAGCTAAATTTGTTATTACATATACTATCATAAATGTTTTATGTTAAGATTTTTTTAAAAGTAAATATATCTCAAGTTATTATAATTTTGCTTATAAAATAATATAGGCGTGCCCCGAAACATTATATTCTTTTTACAGTTATTATTACACTATTATGCTCCTTTATCATTTTAGTTAAATTCATCCTAAAAATCAGTTATATGTAAATTTTTTTATTTGTATAATATTGATCGAGATTCAAATAGAACCCAATCAATAGTCTATTTCATTTGGCATTGGATTGTACTTCTAATCGAACTTTTATCAAATCAAACCTTGAGCCAATTGAGGTTATCACCAATCTTATTCAGGAATGGAGGAGGCTCTATAGCATTGTATTCCAATTTAAATTTAGAGATTTATATATATATCATATTTTATGCTGCAACAAAGCCGCACCAACAAGTGCTACAACAAAATCCGAACCCATAATTTTCTTGTTCAAATTCGGGTTAGAGGGTGGTGATATATGGTCTAAATTAAGAAATCCTTTATACAATTCTAAAATTTATCTCTTTTTCTTCAGTCTATCTATGATAGGCCAAATACCTATTATTTAAACACAATCAAAGTAGTTAATTTATATTATGTTGGCGATAAAAAGTGGAACAAACTAGTGATACATGCAACATTATTCTAAAATTTAAATTAAAAAGGAGCTATTCAAACCGTCTAACCACCAAGCCTTTAAGAACGTTTTAAATATTCACTTATAAATTTTTGCCTCCATATTTTATTGTATGATTTAGGCTACATTACCTGGCTTGGATGCTGATATTTTTTAATCTAGTGACCGTAAAAAAATATTCCTATTCGGAAAGCCAAATTTGCTTAGGTTTCTCATTTTTAATTAATTAATGATAAAAAATAACACGAGTATGTCTCAGCTTAACACATGGGTGGTTTAGCCTCCCTAATCCCAACCGAGAAGATCGGGCATGGGGCATATAAGGAAACTTCAACTCTAGCTCGGATCTCTCGAATGAAATATTTACAAGAGTTTGACTTTTTAAAATTGAACCCCCCTAATAAAATTTTATTTTTCTACAACAATCGATGGAGTATTGGACTCTTTTTGTTCATATTCAGCCTAATTATTAATTATGAAATTTAAATTCATTCATCATTATTTATTTCAGATCACATTTTCCCCTTCATTAGGTCTTTAAATTAAATTATGCTGCGAGTCTAAATTTTGGATGCTTCAATGGCGAAATTAACCTTGGAAGTGCTTGTTCCCATCGCGCCCGTGCCTTTCGCACGTGCTGAGAAGGCAACGTTGGTGGCTCCTGGTTGACGCCTTGCCCGTTTTGCTTCAAAACAGTCAGTAGGACCCACGTGCTTCCCACAAATAGAAAAAAAAGGAGATTCACTCTCATTTCAATTTTAGGTTTTTATATTAGGGAATGTTAATAGCTTTAAAAAAAATATTACAAGTTCGGGCAATTGAATATATACATATACATATATATATATATATATATATATATATATGTATATATTCAATTAATGTGAATAACAAGGGGGAGGCGTCCCTATACTAGAGCCTACATGTACACATGCCATCCCATGCATCCTGTTTATTATTCCATTCTCGTGGGCCCACACGTGGGGTGTCACTTTTGTGGTAGCATCATGTGGGCCAGCAAATTCTTTGCTCATTTTCTACTCCATTGGCGGGAAATTGGGATGGGGATGAGCATGCTAACCCATTTAGAATATTCACAATTATAATAATTTTTTATTTTCAAAAGGATCTCAATTTTAAAGATAAAACTGCTTAAACTAGTCAATTTTACCTCTTGCCATTATAAAATTTTGGCTTTTTAGTGATTATCAAATGAAGAATTGTATAATATATAAATGTTATCATTTTAGCTTGCTATCATTTAAATTATTTTATTAGCAGTCATATTCCTATTTGAGGGATGCAAATAGGGTGAGCTAGCTGATGTATTTTAAGGGTACCTCCGGGATCCCATTTTTATCAATTTTTTTGGGGAAAATATCGTAAATGCCTAGATTTCAACTTTTTCTTTCGAAAATAGCCAAATTTTCAAACTCACACAGAGCCATTTTTAAAACTTTTGTATCAATATTTTCCAATTCTTATTAATTATTATTCAATGACAAAAATACTCATAAAAATCTTATTTTTATTCAAAACAACGATGATAATAAATAAAAGTTATAACATTTACTTATTTTATGTATCAAAATAAAAAGATTGGTAATGATGAATAGATTCTAAAATTATATTATTCTTTAGTTATAATTCAAATTCAAAATTTTACATTTTGTTTGAAATTTAATTGATCAAAATTCTAAAAAATAAAAAAATAAAAAATATACATATTTGGGTTTTTTAAATTTTAATTTGAACTTATTATATTATATTAGAAATTAAAATATTTGTTTAAACTAATATATTTTAAATTTTAAGAATTTTTTTAAAATATAAATATTATTTATCATATGGAATGTAAGAAAAAATATATTTAAGAAAATTTGAAGTCAAATTAAGGGTATTTATGTCAATAAAAAATTTATGAATCAAATATATTTAGAAGATAAAAAATTGCAATACGTGATATAAGAATATGAGAGTCGACTAAATGTAGAATAAAAATTTGAGATGTGGCTATATCTAATAGAAGTTTAAATTTTTGGCTATTTGTGATATAAAACTTTAAAACATGGTTATTTATGATATTTTCCTTCTTAAAACAAATCTTATCCTATCACGGCATATCACAATTGTAATTCTGATAAAAATGTTATTGAAAACGAGTAAGAGGTTATAAGGTCCTAGAGCCATCTCCCTTTTTTTAAAAAAGAAAAAAGAAAAAAAATAAAGGTATTGTCGACATCCAATGTTGAATTTATACACGATGTGCCATTGTATTGACTCTAGACAAGGTCTATGTAGAGTATACACCATTTGACTCAAACACATATGCCCCTCTGTTTAAATAGTTTTATGTATATTTTTTAATTTTTAAAATTATAGTTTTAAATACTGTGTATATTGATGATTGGATTTTTAGGTAATACAGGATATAGTTGGTTTAATTGGATCTAACCAGGTCATATTATAAAATTAAAATAAAATATTTTATCAAATATTTAAATAATATTTTATCATCCATATTTTATTATAGATTGATTAAAATATCGAAATTTTAAAAAAAACCAATTTTGTAAAAAAATCATAATAAAAAATCGGGTACTAATTAAAATTGTATAAAAACTTAAATCATATCGAATTTAAAGATAAAGATAATACGTGGTGTGTCGAGTATAACCGAGTGGTACGATACGACATTTAAAACTATGTTAAAAATGGTTCAAAACTATGCTAAAAAATCTACCGAGTTGAATCTTTCATACTTCACTACTTAAGCTCTATAAATAACTCCTTAGGACAGATTTTGTGATTTACTTTATATCTCCATGATTAAAGTAATAAAATTATTAAATATATTATTATTATTTAGTTTAACTAAATCAATAAGGTAAAGTAATTGTAAACATATGCCTGTCAGTTGTCAATTTCAAGTAAAAGAGTACTACATTCTAATTTTATATAAATATTTATTTATTTGGTTGAAATATAATGTATACAACTTGGAGTTGGCTAATTTTATATAAACATTGATTTGTTTGGTTGAAATATTATGTATACAACTTGGAGTTGGCTAATTTTATATAAACATTCATTTGTTTGGTTGAAATATAATATGTACAAGTTGGAGTTGCCTTGTGGTAGAGAGTCCAGGGTGACTCGACTTTATAGTATTTTCAATTTGGTTTGAATTTCGAATTTTTAAACAATGATAGCAATATTATGTTAGGCCAGTCAACTATTACCATCTTTTATGATAAAAACTGAAATCAATTAGTGCAAAGTTTAGTGTTGAATTTTAGGTCGGGATTGATGGACCGGTTGATCATGTAAGAAAGCTTTGTGTAGGTGAGCTCATGTGTTTTCTATCCAACAGTTTATACATAACTACTATTTTCCCTTCGATTTGTAGCAAAACACAACCTTGGGAATGCTTTCCTTGTCGAGTGTTCTAGAGGGTTTTGAAGATGGGTGGAGAAATGGTCTAATCTTAATTCAACTTTTACCAAAAGCAAACAAATTAATGGAATTTAGATACGCAGGAAAGTGATGGAACTGCTATGTTTGGATTTGAGTGCTAAACCATGAAGCTTACTTGAGCAAAGGAGAACTAATGAAGCATATAGTGGTTCACCAACTGCAAATAAGAAAGTTTTTTGCTACAACCAGTCCACTAACATTACATATTTGTCTTAAGTAGAGATTGTCACATTCAGACAAAACTTAGGGGAGGGTTTAGTTCAATCTATTTTGTATCATAGCTGCTGGCCTTTGCAATTTGGGAACCTGCACATTGATATTATTGAGTCAATCAGCATTATGAATATTTTTTCTTCAATCAAAATCACTACAAAAAATTTATATATGTTCTCCACTCTTCAAAAACAAATCGTAGAGGAAAGCTTCGCTTTTTGTCATACTTCACCACACTTTCTCCACAACTACTGAAACCACGGAGAAAGTTTATAAATAAGCATGTATTAGTTTCTTACTTTTCTCCACGTCAAAATCATGAAAATTTTTTTCGCCACCTTACTTTTTGCCACCCCATTTTTCTCCACATTTTTATACCGTATGTTAAGTTTATTGAACCGTGGAGAAAAATTCAATTTTTTGTAAAGAATATAAGTGGAAGGAAATACTAATTAATCTGGGCTTTATTAAAAAATGAGTGATCTGCTATTTTAAAAAATGAGGGTGTAAGTGACTATTTAGATTATTTTTTGGAGTATTGGCGATTTTTATCCTGAAGATTATCCTATTTATAGATTGTATCTGTTAAGTACTCGGTAAATAAAGACACTTCTTTAAATTGAGACTTTAAAATATATTATTCGCGTAATGGACATGTAAGTTAGATCTATATAACATGTATATTGTATAGTCATTTTTTTCTTAATTATTTTATTACAATGAAGTCATAATTATGTCTACTTACGTAAAAAAGTTCTAGATGATTGTCTTAACACACCACAAAACTACCTCTATCAAGCATGCATGCATGTGGAATATTTTCCTAAAAAAAGATGAGTGATAAATGACTGGAAGGTCTTACAGCTATATTAGCTGCCCAATCAACTATCACCAAAGCAACTCACTCAATAAGAACTCATACAAAGTTAAAAATTACTCCAAATTAATGTTACTTTGGTGAAACCATAGTTTACGAAATTAAAATTCGGATTCAATTTGACAAGTTGTGGAGGGGAGCTGACTCGGAATTATTTATATTAAATTATTAATTATGTAAATAAAAGGTTGTGTGAAATTATTATAAATTACTCTTTTTATACTTAAAATTGATAAATATATAATTTATATTGCTTACAAATATTAATTTAACTAATCTAAAAGAAATGAATATAGTTTAATAATTTTTATAACATGACTTAAAGAGCCAATTCTAAATCATACACTATGAAATCATCTATAAAATCTGACTTGACAAATAAAAATATCAAGTCAAATTGAAAAATTTTTAGAGTAATTTTTTTTAAAAATTATAGGTAAAACAAACTTATTTTTTTTTATTAGGGTCTGCTTATATTTATTCTATTATGTTTAAGGTAAATACTGTGATCTGAACTGTCTTTGTGCCTTGAAATTGGAAAAATATCGAAGAAAACTTTACGTATATATGCACCAACAGTTTCCAAATATCGAAGAAAACTTTACGTATATATGCACCAACAGTAGCAAGGACCAAAACTTGCCAGACCTCCATTAATTACATTTAATTTACTCATTCAGAAAAACTATGCGCAGTGAAATCAAGGGAATAAGCTACAGAATATCAGTGATAGCATTGGGATCATACATTGGCTTCACCTTCTTGTCTCCATCTCTGTCATGCATCCACACAAATCCAATGCCAACATCTTGTGAATGTATTATATCTGATGACTCCCGCCAGAAGTCAGACCACGTCCCTCAATCATTCACCTGCAACCATCTCATACTATTTCACCAAAACTGTCCCTTGAACAGCCACCATCAACCATCCCCAGCAGGCCAGACCTTTTTTACATCCACCGTTTGATAGACAAGAATCAAAAGTTACCGTGGAGAGTGTTCTCTGTCATTTTCATTTTGAGGAAAGGAGCTGAAATCTTGAAGACCAAGTATATATATAATATTTTGACGATGAAATATGAATTCATGGAAGATCTAGGTCTTTGCATTTGTTTATTTTTTGGCATATTCACTTTCTCTTTAGAGATATTTCTGCATTCTCTTCCCCAAGAGTACCCTGACCTCTTTTGGCTGTGTTTGAAATGGCATCACATGCAGGCCAAAAGAGTTGTACATTCCCACATGGCCTTCATGTCCTTAACAAGGTTTTTTTTCGACACATCAAAGCCAAAATCTTTACTTGGTTTTTTTCATGTCATTCATGCAGTCAAAGCGGATGCTTTACAGCCCAGAGATTTGGCATATTGAGAGGACAAGGTGTACCATTTAAACTTTCATGTTTATGATATCTAGCTAGCTTGCTATCTGTCAACGATGTTTGTTTGTTCAGTCATCAAACAAAATCAAATGCATGCATATAAGCATGCCCTTTATGTAAGAGTTGAACGCATAAAAATTAACCAGCTTCATTGATGCATATTTTATCATATAATTATAAATGGTAAAATGACAAAATTAATATTATAAAATAAGATTCATATAATTATAAAGGACAAAATTTTATAAGGTCAGATACCCTTTTTGAGGTCACCCTATTTAAGTTTGAAATCCCTGATACAAATATTTCATTATTACAAATTTTATTTTCTTTAACAGTATAATACTTTAAAAGTACATTTATAAACGTCTAAATACAAGTTGGGCATTATATGTGACAAAAATATTCGTCACCTAAACCCTAAACAACTATTAGAATTATGGTAATTCACCGCCACTGCTTGGAATCATGTGAGCCCAAAGAGGGCGATCACACCTTTTTGTTCCAGTAAAAGAGTTCTGACAAGAGGAATCCACTGTCCCCCGAAAGAATATATATAGCAGTGGACGATGAGTGGTGACTCTCTATCACCTTATCTCCTACACTATATCAATTGTTATATATTATATATGTTTAATTTGTTAAAAAATAAATTCAATTATTATTTATTATTATATATGATAGAACGAGCTAAAGGGTCGGTGGCACACAAAACTAGATCCTGACCAGCCTGGACGTTGTTCTCTTGCTCTCATTAATTTTACCACAAAAAAATAAAATAATTACGATTTTCATGTATTTTTTTATGAAACACATAATACTTTGAAACGTGCAATTCAAACATGTTAAATTAATTAAGCTAATAAAATTTTTACGACTTTCCCCACCAAAAATTTGTTGTGTGAACATAATCCAAATGACTTGTTCAATAAATCATTTAATATTTTCGTGATGACAAAAAATGGGAAAAACTATTTGGTGCCTACAACATTTGAATTTGTGTCTTTTTAATAATATTTTTTAATATTTTCATTATACCATATCCTCAAAATTATTCATAATAGTTAGTGGGACAAGATCTCCCATATTAATAAAGAGCTTGTTATAGACATTCAAGGCTTGACTTGTATTAATTATTTTGAAGTGATGATTGAAACCATAAATCTGTATTTAGACTTGTTATAGATGGTAGCCGACTTGGACAGTATTAAATGGAAGGTTAGACTTAGATTATCGGTGTAGGCAAGGCTTATGTAAGTTTTAAAAAAATGAAATTCGAGGATAAAAGTTTTCAAGGTGGGTAGATTTTGAGATCTTTCAACATATATTTAGCCCCGTAGTCAATATGTATTAGGGTAAAATATGATATATTAACGAGGATGTACTTATAAATTTACAAATTAAATTAACAATTTTGAAAGGATAATTTAGATCACAGTTACAAAATCGGATGATTTCACTTAGAATCAGCCAATTTTACTCCGCTCGGTAAAAAATTGGGTCAAAATTATGGGATTCATTTTGGCAAAAAATTGGACAAAGAATTGACTGATTTTGACTGATCCAAGCTAATTCTCACCCGATTCGACTTGGGTAAGGATCGGTCAATTAGGTGGGGGGGGGGGGAG
>JAVDBV010070136.1:0-10187 GCA_032619315.1 Piper longum
GGGGGGTGTTTTCGTGCCATTGAAGAGCATTTCCGTGGGATTTGGAGCAAAGAAAAAAAACGTTCCGTACAGGTGGATGATACATGAAGAAGGTGGCAATCTTTATTGGGTTTTTTTTTGTTGTTATTCAAGGCTGTTGTGGGATTTGGAGCAAAATTACTTAAATTGGGTAGATGACATTTTTAGAAGGTGTCAGTTTTTTGTCTTGAGCTTCTTTCTTGGCTCCTGTTGTGGGATTGGAAGCAAAAAAAATTCGAAATTTAGATTATAAATAAAGAAGGCAATGGGTTTCTTTCTTGTCATTGAAGACTGTTTCTCGATTGGAGCAAAAAAAAAGACGGGGTAGATGAAAATCACAAGTTAAAATTTTCCCGGGTTTCTTTCGAGTACATGTTTCAAAAACATGGTACATTAAGTCGTCCATGTTTCTAGTTATATATGCAATTTAGATTTATTTATTGGAAATTTTGCCTATCCCAGACCATTAACTGATAAGGAGCAGAAGCTAAACGTCTCAAATATAATTTCATGTAACGAGGACAGAAGGGAAGTGACGGTTTTGCAGAGTGCAACTTATAAACAAGTAGACAAGGTTTTCACTTTTGATAAGGTATGTACTAGTCAATTAATACAGCTTTTGAGCTCATTTTGTCTGTTAATAGCCTGCTCGTTCAAAAGCGAAATACCTGGCAGGTTTTTGGTCTGGAATCCCAGCAAAGAACTATATACGACCAGGCTATTTCACCGATCGTGAAGGAGGTTCTTAAGGGTTTTAATTGCACTATCTTTGCCTATGGGCAGACTGGTAACGGAAAGACTTATACCATGGAAGGAGAAATAAATAATCAGGTTCAAATGAATAATACTTGCATTACAATGTCTGTTCATCTTTGGAATGTGTCTAAGAGTGTAGCTTCTTTTAGAACGGAGTGTTGCTAGAAGATGCTGGTGTGATTCCAAGAGCAGTGCAACAAATATTTGACACTCTGGAAGACCAAAATGCTGACTATAGCATGAAAGTCACATTTTTGGAGCTCTACAATGAGGAAGTAACTGATCTTTTAACTGTTGAAGAACATTATAAATGTTTGGAGGACAGGCAAAAGAACCTAATCACTCTCATGGAAGATGGAAATGGAGGCGTCATTGTGAGAGGCCTCGAAGAACTCGTTGTATATAGTGCTAGGGAGATTCATGACCTTTTAGACCGAGTATTAGGGAAGAGACGAAGTGCAGAAACCCTGTCAAATAAGCATAGCAGGTAATCTTCTTTATATCCTTGTTGATGTCCATTAAGATGCTTTGTCCATAACATATGTTTTTTTATGGTTGCAGTCGTTCTCATTACATATTTTCCATTACCATCCATGTGAGAGAATCAGTTATAGGGAACGGGGAGCTCATTAAGTGTGGAAAGCTTAATCTTGTTGATCTAGCAGGTTCAGAAAATATATTAAAAACTGATGCTCGTGAGGTGTGCTGATTTCTGCAATTTGGTTTTCTAGTTTCTCGGCGTATGAGCAAATTCACCACTTAAATCAAAAGGATTAAACTCAATTTGCTTCATTAGTAACTTGTTTTGACATTTCTTTAGAAAAATATCTGTTAACGTCATCTTAGGAAAGACCCAAATTTTTGTATATCATGCGAATGTAAGAAAGTTATATAATGCTCGTAATTTCATTAATTGCAGCAACATAACTGTGATGTAAGTCTTGAAGACTAGTTATTTGGGTACACATGAAGATGGTTTATCTTTGTTATGAATATCCGTCTAACTAATAATCTGTGTGGAGGATGTTGTACTTTCCAGAAGATTCATGTGATTCTTTGTGTTTGCAGGGTCGAGCGAGAGAAGCTGGGGAAATAAACAAGAGTTTACTCACTCTCGGGCGAGTAATAACTGCTCTGGTAGAATGCTCCACTCATGTACCCTACAGGTTTTTTCTTCTTTTTAATGTATAGATTTTATGAAGAGATCTCAGATATGCATTTCGAAACTTAAAATAGGCTAAAATTGAGCAGGGACAGTAAACTTACCCGATTATTGCAAGATTCGTTGGGAGGAAAAACAAAAACTTGCATTATAGCCACAGTATCTCCTGCGGCTCATTGTCTGGAGGAAACTCTTAGTACACTTGACCTGGCATTTCGTGCAAAGTCTATAAAAAATAAACCAGAGGTTAGCTCCTTTTTCCTTGTTTAATATGCTACGGGTGCATGCTTCATGTTAGAACCCCATAATTAAAACTCTAAAAATGGTTTTCAGGTGAATCAAAAGATATTTAAATCCGTGCTGCTAAAAGATCTGCACAAGGAAATTGATAAGTTAAAGCAAGGTATGTTTATAATTTTACTGTGTTAGCACCAGAGTACTTCCAAATGGTTATGTCAGCTATGTGTCTATAAAAATATTGTAAAATGACGACATTTTTTGCAGGCCAATTTAAATGTCAAAAATTTTAGCAACTTAATATAATCTAGATGACCGCTTCATGATATCGCGAGTTAAAATTTTTGACAATGGCATGCATAATTTTTTATCATGAGCTAAAACTTTCATGCAAAAAAACCATGCTAGCTACCCTCACAAACTTCTATATATTATGTGCAAAATTGTCATGTACTGCTTTGCAGATGTTAGAGCAGCCAGAGATAAAAATGGTGTTTATATGACACATGACAGATTTCTCCATGATGAAACTGGGAAGGTCTGCATGAAAGTTTACTGTTTAAAAATGCATTTGTTTGCCTTTTTTTTTTAGAAAATGAACTCAATCACTTACATACACATAATCAACCTCAGGCAATGTCTGCGAAGATAGAGCAGATAAAATCGGATGTCGACCTTAGGATGAAGGTGTGAAGGTGATTGATACTTGCATTCACGCTGAATATTTTATGTTTTGCATTAACATACTGTTGTTACTATCTAATAGGATATTGGGGATATAAAAGAGCTTTATCTTGTGGAACATCAGCGAAACATGGATTTGGAAGATCAAGTAAAAAATTTGAAGGTAGCTATGGGATGAATGCTGGACATATTATGTTGTTTTTTCCCTTGCTTACCTGTTTTGTAAAACTTATTTGACAGTCTGATCTCGAGAGCACTGGCAAAATGTTAAAAGAGAAAGAATTTATCATTTCAAATCTGTTATCATCTGGTGAGATTACAAGCCAAATCGTTTACCCGTTTTTCTAGAGCTAGCAAACAAATAATAATAAGTGATTCTTGAAAGTAGAGAACTTAATCATTGAAAAGGCCAAGGATCTACATGCTGGTTTACAGAATGCATCAGAAGATGTTTCTTTGCTCATTACAAAACTGGGTACCGCCATATCTCTCAAATGTTTCCCGGTGAAGGATGCTTTAATATAATTTTTTAACTAAATTACCCATCCTTGATAGATTGCAAAAACAGGATTGAAGCACAAAACAGTGGATTAATTGCATCATTTAGGTCTAAGCTGGACCAGAGCCTTGAAAAGTTGCAGTCGACAGTTGAAAAATCAGTGGCCGAGCAACATCAACAGTTAAGATCTATGGCAGAGAGCTTGGGCTCATTCGTGGCAAGAAAGTCTGTGGTAATAAGCTAATTTTCTATTTCTTGTTGATTTTATTTTGTGGACAGGTCTTTTTGTTGGTATCATTTCCCCCCCTGCTTTTGCTTCTTTTTTGCTTAGGAAACAAAACATCTGGAATCCAGACTTGAAAAAATGGGAAAGATATATAATTCAGGAGCTGTAGCAATGAAGATGCTGGGATGTGCTTTAGAGGAGAAAGCTTCATTTGATCTAGAGAATCTCAAATTGTCATTCTCTGCCCACAAAATAAACGTTGAAAATGTATGAAGCTCAACCCAAGTAGTTTCTAGATGTTGTCCTATGAGACCTACATTTCTTCATTTTAATTTTATATTTTATTTCTTTAAATGATTCGAAGAGAAAAATAAAATGTTAATGCTTATACGCCATTTTGGCTATCTAGTAGATATTGTTGTTCTGAATAGCTTTGGCCGTGTACGGGCAGTTTCTGGTTACTGCAGTTTCAGAAGCTGAGCAAATTCTTGAAGATATACAAAGCTCTCTTACCGAACAAAAACAGTTGATGAAATTTTTCGAGCAGCAGCAGCACGAGGTTCAAGCTATTGTGTTCTTTGATTGTTTTTTATTTGTTCTTTTACTTATTCAGAAGCCATATCCTGCAGGGGTTGCATAAGAGTTTGGTTTCAACTCAAGTAATTTCAAGGACAACAATCGACTTTTTTCACTCCTTATATCGTCTCTCCAACAGTGTGGTTGCCATGCTTGAAGAAGAACATATGGACAGGATTCGGCATTTAGAAGCCTTTGAAAATGCATTTCAGGTTAGCCGAATTTAAGTTTGTGGCCAAGTTTTACTTTCCCTGCCAAGTATGATTTCTTTATCTGAGTTATATGACTGTTTATCATTGTTAAAAAAAAAGTTAACTGACCTCTAGTTCTAGGCTTTTAGCAGTTTGATCATTTAAGATGGTTGTTCAGCCATCTAATGTACATGGTATTATAGCCAAAGAGTGGATTCAAATCTCATCAGAGGTATAATTCTATAAGGCCCATACTTTCTTGTCTGGAGGATTATTTTTCCCAGCTATTTTTGTGTGCTATGCAGCTAACTTTGCTTAGGGAAGTGTTATTATAAATACTAACTGGTATATTTTATAGCAATATTTTATAAATATTAGCTCGACTATTTCCTAACAACTTGAATTGCTAGGCGATTTTGTTAGCCATTAAAATTTTTTTTTTTCCAATTAATCCTGAATGTAGGAAGAAATGCTGAAAGAAGAAAAGGTCGCAATTGAGAGTGTTTCCAGGATATTATCTACCCTGCAGACTAAGAATACGAACATGATCTCGGAAGCAATGAGAAACATAAAGGCAAAGAGTTATGATGAGAAGAACCATTTGCATGCGGAGATGTTTAAGATGCAAAATATTTCCAATAATGCTGAAGCTTGCTGGAATTCTTATATTGAGAAAATTGAATGCCAGTTCCAAGAAGATACTTCTTCAGCTGCTGACACCAAATCTAACATGGAAAAAATTCTTGACGAGTGGTATGCCTTTAAAATCTGCTGCTCATGTATAATTTCAGCACTTTTGGAGTATGAAGGGCTTTTCTACTTGGCTTTCTTGAGCTACAGATTTCCGGAGTCTAATTTTTATTGTTATCTCTTCTTTGTAATATATAAGAAAGTGTTAAACAGCCAGTTACATTTTTAGCAATATTTCCAGCACAAAGAAAGTTGCCCAGACAAAACAAAAATGGGATATTGCTCAATTGTTTGTAGATCGTCATAGTAAATCTTTTACAGAGGACATGGAGTCAGCAGCCGAGTTAAGTTTGTAGATCACTTAACTGCCATGCATTTTCTTATTGGTTTTTTCATTTTGATCAGCTTTTTAGTATCTTTTTCTGACAGAAAGGGTATACATGCCAACAAGACTTTGCTCGAAGATTTTAAGTCAGCATCCTCGGTTATGGAAGCAGATTTCGGTGTAGAAAACCTTGGTCTTCAGACTGAAATAAAGGGTCATCTTCTTTTCTTATCAAGAACATTAGTAAAAAGTTCATGATATATTTAGCATTTATTCTTACACTTCTTTTTTCAGATTACTTGATTTTGGATAATGAATACGAGGCACAGACGGAGTCAGGCTTTAACAGCTGCTTTGATCAACTGAAAGTGATGCAGAATGACCACTCTTCGTGCATAGAAGATATGAGAAACCTGGCAGAAAATTGCCTAACAACAAACTATTTAGTATACACCTTTACTGACAACTTTGTTTGCAAACTACAACTAGACTATATTTTTACTTGCTACTTATGTTTACCACTTAATCAGAATGATGAGCCCAATACCAGTCTCCCTGCAAGACAGGCAATCATGGTCCCAAGCTTGACATCCATTGAGCGACTAAGGACAAATTCTCTGACGGATTTGCTTTCAAAGATGAAAATCACAAACAGATTGAAGGAGGGAAGCGCAGAATCCAAGCAGCAGCTTTCGTCCCCAGGAGATGCAGTTCGATCGCCTCTAACTCCTCTCAATCAATGAAGAAAATAACACGAAAAGAGGAAGAACATCAAGAGAGACATACAGAAAATGCTTTTAGATACTTTTAGTTTTGACCATAGGCAATGTAAAAGTTTGGAGAGCTGCTTGCTGATCACTCACTTCCTCTGGTTTCATAGAAATAGTTGGAATAGATTGTTAAGTTTAGCAATTGTATTAAAGGTGTTAGTAATTTGGGCTTCTTAGCTCCTTTGAACTTGAGTTGACATGTAAGTATGAGCACAGGCTGAATGCTCAATTTTTCTTTACAAATATAATAAAACAACTTTTCTTCTTCTTCACTAAGCAGATATTTGCCCATCAGTAATTTGACCTTTGCCGTTTAGTGTCCTAGTCAGTTTTGGGCATGCAATTCTGTAGAAGAAAGTAAATCTAATGGACTGAATGCGGTGTGTGGTCAAGCAAGACATGTTGAAAGTCTATCCCAAGATCAATCCAAAGGAGATGATACATTTTATTACAGGTGCCATCATAATCACAACCACCCAAGGTCTTAGTAATTGTGATTAGGTAATATAATCATTCTATTCCATTGGATCGCTTAAAATATATTAAAATATTTTGTTGCTTTTCTGTAGACGTTGACCCCTGCCAAGTTGGTTTTTAATCCTCCGTTCGAACCATTTTGATTTTTGTCCAAGCAAAGGTTGTATTTCCCCGGTTTGAACCATTAAGCATCTGACTTGGTTTAGGCATTTAAATATTCGATCTTTTTTGGGTCTTATGGATTAAAATAACCGAAAAAATAGTCTCACTATTGCATCAAACTGTTTCCATTCATTCGTCCGTAATTGCACTTTCTTCTTCAGCCATGTCGAATTCTGATCATTACGAACCCAAAAAGTTGGTATTTTCAGATTCAGATCGAGCATACGTTGTATTAGGTTTTGAAAATTTCCCGGGAAATTGTGCAAATATAGAAATCTAATATTAGGCGTTCATATAATATACTCGTACCAATGCATGCTCAACCTTGACCACGTCCACGTCCAAATGGTCCAACTACCATGGCTGGCCAGGATATCCATGGCGGCCTTTGGTCAATGTGGCCAAGAAGAAGAAGAAGACGACCTTTTACTTCCCATTATCGCATAAAAGTGCAGTCTTTTGACGTGAACATGGCTGCCCAACACCAGTAGCCGTGGTTCTGGTGAAGAAAGGTGAAGAATTTAGAACTTTGGTTTACTGTTCACATTAGATCGTCGTTGTCACTGTTGGGCTCTATTTTTATTTTTATTTTATCAGCTAGATTTCTGGGGTGGTCTTTGTCATGGTTGTATCTGGTCTGTGGTAGCTTTTCATTTGTAAAGTTTAAGAGGTTAGTGGACGTTGGGGTTGCTGGTTGTGTGATCTTTGACAAATTTTTCGTTTTTGGATGAATTTGTGATTATCATGGGTAGTATGTAATTTTGTTTGGATGAGATCTGTGGATGGATTTGATTTTGATTTTTGGTCGTAGCAAGCTCAGAGGAATATGCTTGCATGGCTTTAGTGAGTAATAGCAGATCTTGTTTAGAAGGCTGCAATCTGTAGTTTTGATCATCAAAAGTTTACATCTGCTTGTTGCTAAGTATTTAGCTTTTATGCTTCTCCTTGTGGTCATTTTCTGAATTGGTGAAATTCTAGATATTGGTAATCATGTCGAATCAAATTCAATATCATAAATTACACGAGATAAGCTGTGTGCATAGTGGTTAATGGCTCTTTATGAAGAAAATAACACGAAAAGAACCGAATCAGAAATGCTATGATCGAGTCGAGTCATGTTTAAAGCTGTCGGTCGGTATGACTCGATCGATCAACTAGATCGAAATAACCCTCTTGGTGTCATGAGAATGGAAGACATTGTAAAATAAACATAAAAATACATCAAATATAAATAAATGTAAGAAAGAAAATCTTATGTTGAGCTCAAGTGTGTGTAGCATTTATCTGTCTTTCTGTCAAAGTCGATACAAGATTTACAAGACGTATATATATTATAAGAAAACCGTCAGTAACGAATGTTACTGGTCTAAAAAATAACTAATACAATCTGGCAAATGGGTACTCCATTACTCACGAAAACATATGAAACTTCAAGAATGCCTCACACACGGCAGTAAGTAAAATACTTAAACAAATGCCGGCTCGCATGCACGGCTCATAAACATAATAATACATACATACAGCGCTTACGCCCTCACACCTTCGATATCACCCGCCACTGTATTCAAATGGCAAAAGGAACAATTAAGTTAGTGCCACATATTCTGGAAATGCGCTACATTACGCAGTACCATCATACACCCGCACTATCTCATGGTTTGAAGGAGTACTAGCACGGTCCATACATATCTCCGTACCACTCATACTCTTATTCTTGAAATCCGTAAAACAACGCGTACTTATATAATAGGCTTACGGATGAGGCTTATATAATAGATTTCTGGAGCTAGAGTTTGAAAACCAACAAGGGATCTCATCCTTATAGTTTTATTAAACATGCGTATAAAACACGGCTAAATGGTCTGACATCGGAGGGATCCAATAAAACACCACCGATGACGTCCTACATTTAAAACACGATTAAATCTTACACGCAAGGAGTCAAGCAGAGAAAGAGAGTCCTACGGACCTGTAGTCAAAGCTCCGAGCGTATATGCATATCTACGGCGAGCTCAGACTCCGAAGCCTACATCAGAACCGACTTCTAAGTACGCTAAGTAAAATACTAATGTCTTTACATGATGCAAGCTTGTGGTGTATGCTCATATCATCAATACATCACAACAAAGTAAACAATACTAACAAACCTATAAATACACATGTAGCACGCAAATCGAGACACTATAATAATTAATAATAAATAAATAAATTAAAAAATAAAATACATTTGTAGATAATTAGATAAATCATAAGTACATAAATATGAACAATACTCTAATCATAAAATAATAATACAATAATATTATATAAATATATAGGTAAACACGAGTAATTATCAATATATCCTTGTGTTAGTAAAAATATAAATAAATAAATAAATCTATTATAAATAAATAAATAAATAAATAAACAAACAAATACTTAATACTAATTAATAATGACTATTAAGAATATCATAGTGGTACAACACAACAATACATAATTAAATATAAATAAATAATGCCATACACATCATGAAAAATAAATAAATAAAGAAATACACACATATATATATATACACACATCATGAAAAATATTCATAAGTAAATATAATGTTAATAATAATAAATAATCATATAAAAATTTATCATATATGATAAACATATAAATAAAAAGAAATAAATAATAATGAATAAATAATTAAATAAAATAATAATTAAAGAAAATTCATCATAACAGTCAATCATGTTAAATAATGTGAATATGCATCTAAACTAATATAGAAGTTCTCGAATTACCGAAAATGGCGGAGGAACGGACGAAAACGGTCCAAAAATGAGCTGAACCGGACCGAACCAAGTTGAACCAGACCGAATCAAGCTGAACCAGACCAACCCGAATAGCTTGAATTAACCCGGGCTGAAAAATGGGTTGGGTCGGCTAGGAGGATCGCGGACTCGGTCGCGGGCTGGCGGACACGGAGGCGGGCAAACGGATCGGGCGGAGGGCCGCCGGTTCCTGCCGCCGGAGAACGCCGACGGCGGCGCGGCTAGTGGCGCCGTCTGTCGGGATCGACAGAGGAGAGGACGACTGAGGTGTTGGCGGTGACGGTTGGTGGAGTCCGGCCGTCGGCTCGCCGGAAAACAGCAACAAAGGCGGCGGATCGCCGCCGAGTGCGGGGACTTCGCCGGTGGCAATCACGGCCGCGGCTGTCGTCGTGGGTGGTCTCAAAATGTAGATCTAGGTGAGGGGAAGCTGCGTGGGTGGTCGGATCGGCCGGTGGTGGCTCGCCATCGCTGGTAAACGGCTCGAAAGGGTGGCGGCGGCGGTGGAAAATGGCACTGAAAACTCCCTCACCGGCGGCGACTGTGGTGGCACCGGTGGTCGTGTTGGGTACGACTGGAAAGCCGGCCGCCAGGTGGTCATGGGGGCGCA
>JAVDBV010070137.1:0-10683 GCA_032619315.1 Piper longum
GATATATATATATATATATATATATCCTCCCTTAATTACTACTACTAGTATTAGCAAACAATAAAACTTTGAAGGGAGGAAATGAATAAGTTGAATGCCTTCCTAATTAAACTATGGATGTAATTGGTTTGTGTGATGAATAAGTTGAATGCCTTCCTAATTTTTTTTAAGTTTCTCTTTTATTTTTTATAAGAAAATATCGGTTTGTAAAAGTATTATATAGACTTATTTTGATTTAAATTAAAAAAATATATTTAATTCCAAGACATTTAAATATAAGAAAATTTTTTACCTCCACATTTTATATTTCTTTCGTATAATTTTAAAAAAAAATCAAATAGATCTAAAAAGTAAAAAACTTCACATTGGCCTTGCCTCAACAGAACGGACATCTCCTCCACTGAGGAGATTGCAATTGGCCATCAATCACTTGGTAAAATAAAAATAATAATTCAATGATAGTTTCAAAAAAGTTTGGAAATAATTTTTTATAAATGTAATTCGGCCCTTGCAACGACGTTTTTTTATGAAAGATGCTAGAACTGTGTTCTGAATGCAATTTGCACAATATATCTATGAATATAAGAGCATTTTAAATTTTAATGAATTTTCAAATTTTAATATTTTCAAATTAAAGGATTAATGTGCAAAGGGGGGAGCGAATGACGCAACTGATGCGTTTCATGAACTTTCTGATTCCAAGCTGATGGATAAATAAATTATTAGAACGTTTTATTTTTTTAAATGAAATAGTTGTTCATGGCAAACTGTTTACTTTTTATTCAAGTCATGTTTTGCCAAAGGAGTCGTATTTTCCTTCTCGAGTACAAATGATATTTTTATATACGATATTTAGAAAAAAAGGTGAAAATAACAATAATAATATTATAGATACTGTCACTTGTATGTGGCATAAAGTATGGTTACGTGAACACTGTTTTTCAGCTGGAGTTCTTGGGCCCGAAGGTGGGCCTAGCGATTTGGGGAAGTGGTGAAAACGAGGCCCGAGTAAGCTGCCTTCATCAGGAAAGAATGGAGATTTGATTGCTGTTGGGCCGGATGGAAGGGGTGGGAAAATTACAGTTCTAAGATCGCAAAACCTGCTTCGGTAGGTTGCAGTTTTGTATGATTATCAGATTAGTTGGCAAATGCAATATGCCTGATTGGATTATTATTTGTATTTCTTTTCTTGTAGTCAGTCAGGCAAAGCCAATTTTCTTTGGCCCAAGAAATGCAAATATGTGGCTAAAACAAGCAGCCAACCGCAGCACACTTTACAAGTTAATCATTTTTTCTTCAAGTCAAAGCAAGCATATTGCTGGTGTGTACTCTTTGGAGATCGGATTTTTTTGTAAATTATTGGTCTTGGTGGGGAAAACAAATGAACATGAAATGGCATGTTTGCGAAGAAGACACTTTTTTTTTTGCAAGAATTTTTTTTTTTTGGGGGGGCAAGATTGGTTGGTTAATATGTGCTCTTAACTTAATCGTTTTTGCCTATTTGTTTCATAGTAGCCAACTTTCAATAATTGGATGAATATACATTGGATTTTGTTTTTTTGTGAGTAATGATATGATTTCTTTTATCAAATTTTTAAGAAATTTTTTTTTTATTAAGATCAAATTACGATTAAATGATAGCACAAGACTATATTCACGATTTATGGTCGTCTCTTTATTGGTGTTTTTCTATTGAGATTTAGTAGATAATTATTTCTATAAAATTTTTCAATTTTCTCTTACATTTAATATTGGGATAAAATCATATTCATAAGCGATAATGAACTATAAATCTTTAACTTGGTTGCACACTTTTTAAAAAATAACTTAGCTTTATTACATTGTACTTTGGGCTGAATCGTTACAAATAACGTTAAAACGACCTGATTTTATATTAGATGATAGGTTGAACTAAAAATATTAACTAAATTGTCAATTACGGGACAAAGAAAATAATAAATTGTGACTAACAATGAGCCTAAGAATTTCCCGTATCTAATATTTATTAGGATAAAATTCTATTTATAAATTTTTAACTTAATTAATCATTTTAAAAAAATATTTAGACTTATTATGCTCTACTTTAAGTCGTATTATTATAATTTTAAAATATAATTTATTTTTAAAACAAATTGGCTCAATACTTTATATTATTTTAAATAATGTCTGGCATGACTTGTTGGCAAGCAGAGGTTAGTCTTGATTCGGCCCCGACAACCAAAAGTGGCCAGATTTGTATTTTTTTTTAAAAAAACGTTTCATCTAAGATTAATGGTCTCACATAATGTTGATGTTAATCATTCTCGGTTTCGGCCCAAATGAAAATTTGTATTTGTATTTGATTTTTTATTCAAGTTCTTTTCTTTTTGATAAAAGATAATTAAATTAAATTTCATATATAGTTTGCATATTCCGCTGGTCTTTCACTATTCTATACTAAATTTAGAGAGATTTTTTTATTTGAACCCAAGATAATATTAATTGGTAGCCCATATTTTCTGTTAAGTATTAATCGAGAAATACATTAGTTTTCATCACTCATATTTATTATAAAAATTACTTCTCATGAACATTTTAAATAAAAATTAACCTCATTTTTTAATAAAAATTATTTTCTATATTGTCTATTTTTTATTCTTCGTGTAAATTCAAGATTATATTAATCTCTATTATATTAAAAATTTTAAAATAATTTAAATACATATGCATGTAATTAATGCTTAATTTAATATTGCTGTTTTAAATTATTATTAGAAAAGTTTTCAAATGTATATAATTATACCCACATTGAAAATCTCCATTACATTATAAAATTTTAAATTTTTTTGACAAGAATAAATGAAAACAAATATTTAAATATTAAAATTAATAAAAAATTAATCCGACATTAAGTTAAAAAACATATTAAAAGAAATTTCAAATATTATGTAGCCAATTTATTGATCACAAATAGGGGTACAAGTGATTGGTTGGAAATGCTGGTCCGTCTAATGGGACCCATGCGGACTCGCTTTTTCCTTTAGCCAGAAAAGAGAGGGTGCTCCCGGTTGTGCAGCCGCACCATATTTTATCGGCTTTTCGAATTAAATTAAAAAATAATTATTTTTTAAAAAAATAATAAATTTAATCATATCATTTTTATTTTAATATGCTAATTACAAAAGCCTTTGCCATTACTATTTTGCTGATTTATCATTTTATTTAAACAGTTGTTTATTTTAGTAGTAGTTAATAACTTGTATAAATAAAAATTATTATTATTATTATTATTAACCTGTTTAATTAACATTGTATATTATTATATATTTTTAAAGGCTATTTTAACATAAATACATAGTGAAGTTTTATGATTTTAAGATAGGTTTTAAGCTGTCAAAAGAGTTATGCTCAAATCAAAATTTATTAATTACTAAGTATTTATTGGTTAAGCCACAATGACAAATGGTCAAGAATTGTTAGATACAATAATAACAATAAATAAATGGTAAAAAAAACAATAAATAATATACTCGACCGCTTGTAACCTTAAATTCACCAACACTTCAAACGGATGATCGAGCTTTCGACGGGCGGACGTAGGAGCCCACCTCGACCATGCACCCAGAAATCACACGAACCTTCCCGACCATCCGCAACTCTTCGACCCTCACACCTCTTCCATATAAAAAAATCCAGCCTCTTCGAACTCTCCAGAATCCCACTTCCCCACCTATATGTATCCATCTCCACCCCACGTCTAGTACCTCGACGACGGACGCATTACAGCAACGGCAACTCTTCTCTTAACGCAATCTAATCTGATTCACATCTTCCATTAATTTTCTTCGGACGGCAAGCGCGAGTAGTCTATAGTACTAATAATGGCGGACGTGGAGATGGGTGGAGGTGACGTTGAGACCTTCGCCTTCCAAGCCGAGATCAACCAGCTGCTCAGTTTGATCATCAACACCTTCTACAGCAACAAGGAGATCTTCCTCCGTGAGCTCATCAGCAACTCCTCCGACGCCCTGGACAAGATCAGGTTCGAGAGCTTGACTGACAAGAGCAGGCTCGATGCCCAGCCGGAGCTCTTCATACGAATTGTTCCTGATAAGATTAACAAGACGCTGTCCATCATTGATAGCGGCATCGGCATGACCAAATCTGGTATACCTTCTCTCCGTTCTCTCTAAGCATTTTTATGTTTACTATTTGTGATCATATGGTTTGCCGTGGTTAATGAGTTGTGCTTATTGATAATTTAGGCCTTTACTTGTGGCTTGATTGTACTTTTTGCTGATAGTTGAGTTAGATGCGGTTTGATCATATTACAGTTTCCATGCTGTCCTGCAGATTGCAGTGTTATATATAATAGATCGATTTTTCACATTGAGTGTGATAGTGTATCATCAGTTAATAAGTTTTCTTTCAGTGCTGCTTAAACTTGTTAAAAACTGGTTTTGTGATTGTTATATAAGTTCTTTTCCTTCTTCTAATGTATGATGTTGTGAACTTGATCTCAATTGTTAATTTTTCTGTTCTTTTGTATTTATACTTTTATGAAAATAAGTAGAAGATGGTATTTAAAGGTTCTGTACTGCTATGATGTCGTTTGTGACAGCTATAATATCGGAAGCATGCAATCGATGTGTATTTTCATCCATTAACTAATATGCTATGTACCGGTAGCAGTAATTTTGTGTTCAAGTATGAGGAGGTTGCTTGTATCATATATTTTGACATTGAAATTGCTTATATGTTGGCAGACCTGGTGAACAACTTGGGAACAATTGCAAGGTCCGGGACCAAGGAGTTCATGGAGGCTCTGCAGGCTGGTGCCGATGTCAGCATGATTGGGCAGTTCGGCGTTGGGTTTTACTCTGCTTATCTTGTTGCCGAGAAGGTCATCGTCGTGACGAAGCACAACGATGATGAGCAGTACATTTGGGAATCACAAGCTGGTGGATCCTTCACCGTGACCAGGGATGTGAATGGTGAGCCCTTGGGCCGGGGAACCAAGATCACCCTCTTCCTAAAAGAAGACCAGGTATGTGATTGAAAATGTGAATCTAATTGTTGTATACTTGCAATGTAATGACATGCTTAAGAGTTGCTGAAATCTACTTTGTGGCTTTCCAGGTGGAATATCTTGAGGAGAGGAGGATCAAGGACTTGGTGAAGAAGCACTCTGAGTTCATTAGCTACCCAATTTACCTTTGGACTGAGAAGACAACTGAGAAGGAGGTCAGTGATGATGAAAGCGAGGAGACAAAGAAGGAACAAGAGGGTGATGTAGAGGAGATTATTGAGGACAATGAGTCTAAGCCCAAGAAGAAGAAGGTGAAGGAAGTCAGCCATGAATGGACTTTGATCAACAAGCAGAAACCTATCTGGTTGAGGAGGCCAGAGGAAATCACCAAGGAGGAGTATGCCTCCTTCTACAAGAGCCTAACCAATGACTGGGAGGACCACCTTGCAGTGAAGCATTTCTCAGTTGAGGGACAGCTTGAATTCAAAGCCATCCTCTTTGTGCCAAAGAGAGCTCCATTTGATCTTTTCGACACAAGGAAGAAGATGAACAACATCAAGCTCTATGTTCGGAGAGTGTTCATCATGGACAACTGTGAGGAGCTCATCCCAGAGTACTTGGGATTTGTCAAGGGTGTTGTGGATTCTGATGATCTGCCACTCAACATCTCTCGCGAGATGCTTCAGCAAAACAAGATTCTGAAGGTGATCAGAAAGAATCTTGTCAAGAAATGCCTTGAATTGTTCTGTGAAATTGCCGAAAACAAAGAGGATTACAACAAATTCTATGAAGCATTCTCTAAGAATTTGAAGCTTGGGATTCATGAGGACAGCCAGAACAGGGCGAAAATAGCTGATTTGCTTCGCTACCACTCAACTAAGAGCGGCGATGAGATGACAAGCTTGAAAGACTACGTCACAAGGATGAAGGAAGGCCAGAAAGACATCTACTACATCACGGGAGAGAGCAGAAAAGCTGTGGAGAACTCACCATTCCTTGAGAGACTCAAGAAGAAAGGTTACGAAGTCCTATTTATGGTCGATGCCATTGATGAATATGCAGTTGGTCAGCTCAAGGAGTATGATGGGAAGAAGCTTGTGTCGGCCACAAAGGAAGGTCTGAAGCTCGACGACGACGAAGAAGAAGAAAAGAAGAGAAAGGAAGAGAAGCAGGCAGCATTTGAAAGTCTATGTAAGACTATGAAGGACATCCTCGGTGACAAGGTTGAAAAAGTGGTAGTCTCAGACAGGATTGTGGACTCTCCTTGCTGCTTGGTTACAGGTGAGTATGGATGGAGTGCAAACATGGAGAGGATAATGAAGGCGCAGGCATTGAGAGACAGCAGCATGAGCTCCTACATGTCTTCTAAGAAGACAATGGAGATCAACCCAGATAATGGTATTATGGAGGAGTTGAGGAAGAGGGCAGAGGCTGACAAGAATGACAAGTCTGTGAAGGATCTTGTGTTGCTTCTGTTTGAGACAGCATTACTCACATCCGGGTTTAGCTTGGAGGATCCCAATACTTTTGCTGGGAGAATTCACAGGATGTTGAAGCTGGGATTGAATATTGACGAGGAGGTAGGAGGGGAAGATGAGGAGATGCCGGCCTTGGAGGAGGATGGAAATGAGGAAAGCAAGATGGAGGAGGTTGATTGAGTTAGCTAAAATGTAAATTTGTAATGCTGTAAAAGCCAATGATGGTTATGAAGCAACAAGTTCCGAGTCCCCTGAAGAGTCCAAAGTCTGGTTTGTGCTTGTAGTTAGTGTCTGTGTAATGTGTAATGTGGAGTTGTGGACTTTGTCTTCTGTGTTGGTCTTTTTCGTGTCATCTTCGGTGTTCAACGTTCGTAGGTAATTGCAGAGGGCTTATGTGTCATGTGGTTTCAGGTTTGTCAAACCGTTCCCCCAATAAGCGAATGGCTGTTTTTAAACAAGATGGATGTCTAGAGTTGCTACAGAAAGCTTAAAATACAATATATTTCTTTTTCAAGGTAAATTTTAAAATAGACACGCATTTGAAGGACGTCCTGGGGGGGGGGGAAGCTTGTGACATAGGAGAGGTTGTGTGGAGAAATGAGCCTCATGAATGAAAATGAAAAAGTAAGTGTTTGGTATAGAAAAATTTTCGATTACCATTACATCTGAGGGGAAGTAGTTTTGTTGCATTGGAATGGATAGATCGGAATAACTGATTGTCGTCAGACTCTATTTAGTTTCACACCAAATAAATAAGGTATTCGTTTCCGAACTCGAGAAAAAGCTAAAGCCATTGGGAGGAGCCAAAGCCCATTCTTTCATGTGAGCAGTACCAGCGTAAGTTAAGAATTAGGCGTAGTGTAAAGTGCAGGCATGAGCAACAGGGCTTTATTCGACAAGCAGTGTGAGGCTTAGACTGAGTTTGAGACGAATAGGGGCAAATTTAAAGAGGCATTTCCAACCAAATAGAAGTTAATAACACATCTGAAAAGAAAAGGTGATATTCTGAAGTAAATTGTAAGACGTCCTACAAGATTTGAACCGGATAACTTATGGCACACACTTAGTTGGGAAGCTTGGGAATCGGAACCGAGAACAGGAAAAGCAAATTTGCAGCAGCATCAATTGAGACCCTTTATTCTTGTCCTTTCTCACATGCTCACAATTCTGTCACCCACCTCAATAGATTTTGAACTCTTCTCCAACTTCAATTCCCAGCTCTCATTTACTCCCTCAATTTTGGCTCCCATTGCATTTAGCAACGCTTGCTCAATTCCACAAGAAAATCAGCTGCAATCACCTCTCTTCCACCATGAACGAGTAAGGCCACGTTATCATTCTTTTTGTTTGAGCGCACATAAATAATGCAACAAAACGAAGTGATGAGGTTTGTATCTCTAAAAGTGTTTACTAAAAACCAAACTTGTTCATTTCACTTCATGTAAAGTTGCATCTGAACGACATTGCTCTCTGCTCTACTAGACCAAAGCCAACCACAACAAGCGTTCATGTCACGGCCCTCGACGGACTCGTCAACGTCAACTCCCTCTTCACCGTCGCCGTCTTCGTCGGCCTCTCCCTAGCTACCCGCGGCCAGCACAACCTCGACGGCCTCGCCGCATGCGACGCCGGCGTGGACGTGGCCAAGAGGCTGATAGTCTACGAAGTGGTGTCGTTCAGCTTCTTCATGTTCTCGAGCCTGGTGGCCCAGGGGCTCAAGCTCGCCCTCAACCTGCTCAACAGCAAGCAGGCGAGCGAGGTGAACCATGCTTCCATCAACCGCCGGTTGCTGAGCTTTGGGATGCTTGGGTCGGCACTGGGTTGTGTCATGGGTTGTCTGTTTCTTCTTTTGTCCATGGTGAATGTGATACAGGTTCGTCTGGGCCTTCTATCTTGTCACGGGGTTCATGCTGTCCGGGCAGTTGCGGTTGTGACCACCCTCATCTCCTTCGCACTTATCGTCTATATCTCCACCGCCATTTATGCCTTCACTCATTGAATTGAACTTTGTTTTTGTCACTCAAGGTTCTGAAGTGATCGAATTAAATTACCAAAAAATTATATATGTATGTGCTCATTAAATATTTATATTGGAACCGAAAATGAAGTCCACCAAAAATGTCGATCTTAACTCGGTTTACGCAATTCGGAAATTTTATTTGTATTATTTAAAATGGATGGTTTCTTATACTTAGAACAAAATTATACCATTTTCTGGCAACTAATCGTGTTCAAAAGTATGGTCGATACGCATACCATGTATGCATAGCGATCAACTTGATAATAATCTGAATACAGCAATAGATAGGTTTTCTTTTTCTTCAAATTTTACTTTTTTAATTTGGTTTGATTCCAAACCAAATTATGACGGCATATAAAACTTTGTTTTACAAAGAACCAGAAATAATAGAAATGGACAGAACCAAACGAAATTACTAATTTGATTTTTTAAAATTTTATTTTATTTATTTTTTTACAGAAGTAACGGAGAAGTCACGCATTCCTGTCAATTCTAGAACCAACCTCATACAAACATTTAAAACTGTAGCGAATAGAGTAAGAAGGCTACTGTAAAAGACCATTGTCTAATCTCTCTCCAAAACCGACATATGCGGAGCCCTTTTGGGTTGTCCTACTCCTATAGATTTAACCAGTTCCCTAAAATCTTATTTATTAATTTAAAATATTTTTTATTGAGATATTTTATTTGATTCTTACAGACAAAATTGCTTAATCCTTTTCATCTCTAGGTATTATTAGGAC
Organism: Piper longum; assembly: GCA_032619315.1. Taxonomy (NCBI): domain Eukaryota; kingdom Viridiplantae; phylum Streptophyta; class Magnoliopsida; order Piperales; family Piperaceae; genus Piper; species Piper longum. Next base: position 9,250 of record JAVDBV010070137.1, read on the forward strand.
TGGTCCTATATACTCTTATTAATAAGAAGAGGATTTTAAAAAAGGTTTGAGATTAAAAATAGAAAAATCAGTCAATCAAAATATAAAAAAAAAATCTTAAAAATATAATAAAAATATCTCTTATAAAAAATCAGGAGTTCAAATATTGTTAGGCTCAATTTTTTGAAAAAATTATAATAAAAATATATTTTATGGTAGTAAGTCACGGGCTTGAACTAAGCTAACTTTAACTTTTAACTTCTGGTTAATAAGAGTTTATCTAATTATTTTAAAAAATATATAATATAAAAATCAAATAATTATAATTAATTTTTTTCATTTAAATAAAATAAAAATTTAAAGTTAATAACAATCTATATCTAATATATAAAATTATTACAGATTATCTCGTTATTAAATAAGAGATTATATATATAATTAAAATTTGTTAAATATATGTAGTGTATTTGTAATACCCCAAATCCGGTTCACCCTCGTGAACCGAACCGGCATGTTACAGGCCCTGGTTAGGTCGGCTAACCCGAACCTAACTCGTACAGATCCAATCTCGGCGTCTTAAGATGAAGATATGATTCGTCATACATGAATGATTACATAAAACCCTAACAGAATACTACATGAATGATCAACAATTTAAATCACACAGCAATACAATTACGATAAAATTTATGAAAATTCTAAAATACAACGGACAGAGTTTCCCCTAAAAATGCAATGAAGGGCCACCCTGTCAATATACATATGCAAATATCTATATAACCATATAGCAAACAACTTCATTCATACAAATCTAACATGTTGTAGATTCTTTCTGAATCTTGGGTCTTAGCCCGCATGTGCCCTCTGTTCATTTTCCACATTATGGCATCATGTCTTAGCAATTCATCACATCATCATATTTTTCATCTCCTCACATTATGCTAATACAATAAAATCATAAACAAAATATTAAACAATCATCACCAAACATATGTGTGTGTGCAGAAAACCTCATTGCTCCTCCGTCCAGCTGGCACATCCATCTCGTACTCGTCACCTACATATAGTAGAAAAACGTCAGTAACGAGCGTTACTGGTCCAGAATATAACTAATAACAAACTGGCTATGAGAGCAAACTCTCATATGAAAGAAAATCCATATACTCCTTATGAACTCTCTCTGGGCATCTACTGAAGAGCCACTGGGCTGCAGACCCGGTAGCATCCCGAACTAATTGAACTGCTGATGTTGTTGCCGTTCTAGGCATTTTCTTTATTTTCTGGTCTCAAATCCTAAGCCCTCTCCTTACCTCCATATTTCTCCTGGCCTTCGTGCTCAAGGCCAGGACTCTCAGGTAGTCGCCATCAGTACCCTTTGAACCACAAGAGTCATGACATGCACTGTACTAAACAGTACCCGTAAACCTCCACGTTCTCTGGGTGTGAGGAACTCAA
>JAVDBV010070141.1:0-12386 GCA_032619315.1 Piper longum
TATATATATATACAATAAAGGAGACACAGAGCAAGAGCTTTTAAGGTAAAATACAAATGGTAGGGAATCAAATTGGCTAATTATGTGTGTGACTTGTCTGGGAGAATAGAAGCTCACACGCTAAACCTGCCTGGTTTTGATAACAATGTTTAGTTCTCAAAATTGTCCCATCTTATCAAGTGAACCCATGTTGGGTCGATTGACTTTTGGCACACGGAATTGGGAAACTTGCCAATTATTGTGTTCTTGAAACCGGAAACTGGATCATCTATGATGCTTCTTCATGTCGGGCTCCTGGAAAATGATCCAGCACAGAATGCAAGCTGTTTATTATGTGTATGTTCTTTGTTCAATAGATTCTAAAAAGAAGATAAATTAATAACTATGTAAAACTGCTATATGATATATGGTATGTATAAATTCAGAATTAGAATATAAAAAGAGACTTGGTACGTAATTATCAGTCGATCAAAGTTTGAGCGCCTTGTAGTCGAGTGACGTTATGGACATAGCAAAACAATTAATGGCTCAATGCCTGATGTAAAAAACTGCTTATGTATATGACTCGTTAACCCGTGAAACATGGTGACATGATCAGTCGTTGAGTACTCAAAACTCAAAACTACACTTAATTAATTATCGCTCCAAAAACCTAAAAAGTAAATCTCTGACTAAGAACTCTGTCTTCTTAATTTTTTTTTTTCATCCTCGGTTTTAGCCAACTCGCCCTGAATTGAAATTCTACCTATAAAATAATAATAATAATAATAATAAAGCCAAAACTAGCCATTTTGTGGATAATTAGATTTTACCTCATATAAATTTAAAATGCTTTTCTTTAGCATATATATACTAAAGTATTACTGTATTAATAAGCTTTCACCATTTACTCTTTTTGGTCCAATATTGTAATATCTCTAGCAATGTAGATACATGTAAAAATCTTCTTCTGACCAATTAAAAATCATGTAATAAAAACAACAGTCAAAACAAGCATTACTATGTTTAGTTCTTAGAAAACTAATCTTTGGGTTTTCTAGAAAAACGTATAAACTACAATATTAAACGCTACCAATTAACATAACACTTAAGCGAGGGAGAGCGTGTCAATCAAGCAAGTTGGAAATATACCGCGTTTTATCTGTCACACTTCCTTCGGTGCCTATAACTGCGCAAGGCCCTCCGATTGGATAACCGTCAACGGTCCAGATATGTTTCTGTAGATGAGTTAAGGACGTTAGGGAAACCACGGTTCCAGCCGGTCGGGCGTCGGGTTGTGTGACGATGACAAGCGCGGCCCCGGGCCATGTATTGTGCCCAGTTTTGTTCCTTCTTTGCCGGACTTTCACCGGCCAAGTACCATGATCAATACTGGGTTTTTTTTGTTTTAAGTTCAAGCACCACGAACATTAACATCCAGTTTTTCTATCATGATCTGGTTCTGGCTGTGTCGATCATTGCATTACCCGCCAAAAAAACGCAAATCAAGTGTTGTTATGCGTATGTAGCTGATTAGTATTTTTCTTGAAAATCAATTATTTGCTATGCTTAAAACCAAGTTATGGGAAGGAGAAGGAGGCGAGGCCGGAGGAGAGCAGTTTTATATCAGGAGTGGGAGGATGAATGGAGATAGGGAGGTGCGGAAGCGCGGGGAATCTAGAAGAAAGAGACGACTTAGTTAGAATATGAGTGGTTGTTGGGGCAGGGAGAAGATCATGTGGTCGCGTTCGAGTCTTGGCCTCCAACTTCTCAAAGGACGGTGCCGGCGACAGAGACAGATGCTCTTGTCGGTCTCAGAAAAACAGTGTAAACACACCACCTTAGTCACGAGAAGATAGATTCATGCATGTTCAAAGATAAACTTAAGGCGTGCTGCGTTCAGTAAAAAACTCATCATGTGAGATACATAAACACATATTAATGGTATGCAGAACGAGAATGGTAATGTAGCTATGTCTGAATGCTTCAACGAGTCGTCATGCCTGCCCCAAATTATACTTCAATCAGTGGGAACTTAATTTGAGCAACCACCCAGCGATAATCGCACCGCTTATCATAGAAGTAGTAAGTACGTGTGACCCTCTTCTTTTCCCATATATAACGTGCCCAACTCAAACTTGCACTCTTTTCCGCCCCCAGTAAGAAAAAGCTAATACACCGAGGTGCCCGTTCGTCTTTCTTTCCACAAACAAAGTCCTCGAGGGTGACGATTCGCTTACCCTTTCTATTTCGGCGTTCAACCAGCTTATTGTAAACGTGAAATAATTCCGGAGAGGAATCTCGGGCGGCGCCAAGTGCAGGTTTTGCGGTCCAATTAATTAAAATGTTACCTAAGTTCATATGTAGGTTCACTATTCATGAAGTGATGATATTCCATGCATGAGCAGGCTAATCGAAATACGTTGCGTGTCTTCATTGTCTTAATTGTAATTTTCTTTTCTTAGTTGTAATCATTTGTCTTAATCGTCATCTTTTTGGAAAGTAAGAAAAGAGAGAGAGAAAAGTGGTGGAAGGGTTAGAAACTTGGAGCTTTCAAGGTTCCGGTAGCACACGAGCGAATGAAAGAGTCGTCACCAAAGGTTAGAACTTTGGGCCGTAACATTCCACGCGTTGGGGTAACCCCGTTCACACACACCCTCCCCGTTCCCGTTCTAATATTTGCCGGTCAAACTCTTTCCATCCCCATTCCCACGAATTACCTCCGCTCCTCCCAGTAGCACCACTCCACTCCCAACCCAAGCTTGGCCGTCGCCCCACCGCCTCTCCGACCATATCTCCATACGCATCACCCAAATCTAGCTACGAATCCTTGCTCCCTTTTCCCGGTCGACATTAGTTTTAGCTTTTATGGTTACCAAATCACTTTCTTCTTCTTCTTGTTCTTCTTCTTCTTCTTCTTCTTCTTCTTCTTCTTCTTCTTCTTCTTCTTCTTCTTCTTCTTCTTCTCCTTCTCCTCCTCCTCCTCCTTCTTCTTCTTCTTCTTCTAGATCGATCATTATTTGATGATGTATGGTTAGCTGGTGGTGCTAGCTATGTTTGAGATGGTGGGAGTGGTGTGCTTGCTGGAGTAAGGTATATACATGGCGGCCGATCATGATAAGAACTTAGAGATGGAGATGGATGAGAAGTTGTCGTCCCGGGTTTCTTCCATCGGCTCCTACCCCGTGAATTTTTCTACTAGTCATCATGTTTTCCCTTCCAACTTGGATCTTCTGTCTGTTGATTTCTCCAATGTGGGGAGGGCTAGTTCCTTCGGATTCATGGAGCTGCTTGGAATTCCGGATCTGGGTCCTTCTCTTTTAGACTTCTCGTCCAAGCACGCCGTCCCCGGCCAGCTCGATCAGCAAACGGTACTTCTGGAGAAGACGACGACGTCTGATACGACCGCCGGCAATCCGCCGGCTACTCCGAACGCCTCCTCCATCTCCACCTCCTCTACTGAAGCCCCTGCCGACGAGCAGCAGCCGAAACGTGCTCGAGACGTGAACGATCAAGTCATGGATGAGAAAGTGTAGGTCAATTTTCCTGCTTGTCTCCAATAATTAAAATTTTCCTTCTTGCACACGTTATTGATCATTTGGATCCGGTGCAACTTGTGGAAATCGGCTTAACAAAAATAAAAAGTTTATCAATATTTGATTGATTCCTCATTATTGATCTCCAGATCCAAGCCCAAAAACAAGAAGCAAAAAAAGGAGAGGGAGCCCAGGTTTGCGTTCGTGACCAAGAGCGAGGTGGATCACTTGGAGGATGGTTACCGATGGCGAAAATATGGCCAAAAAGCTGTGAAGAACAGCCCTTTTCCCAGGCAAGTCTCTATAGACTATGGCTAGAATCCGATCGAAATAGCCAATTCTCCATTTCCAAATTGATCTCTTAATTCGTATGCGGTATTAAATGTTCCATAAATTGGAAGCGGCTTTTTTCTTTTCTTTTTCTGTTGGTATAGAAGTTACTATCGGTGCACTACTTCAATGTGCGGGGTGAAGAAGCGCGTGGAGAGGTCCAGCGCAGACCCTACCATCGTCGTCACCACCTACGAAGGGCAGCACACCCACCCCGCCGTCCCCCGCGGCTCCCCGGCGAGCCTTAAGCATCACGATCACTCCCACTACACTCTTCCCTTTGCCGGCGGCGAAGGCGGCTTTTCCTTGCTGGCGCCCCAGCAGCTGCAGCAATACCAGTATATCTCCTGCCTTGAAAACCTGCAGCAGCCTTGTCCTTCCATGCAGGCGTCCCTTCCCTCCGCCTCTTCGCTACTTAAAGACAATGGTTTGCTCCAAGATATGGTGAACCCCCACCCGAATGCAAAGATACAGTAGCCAGTTTTCATTAACCAGATAGTAGTACGTCGTCTTCTTCTTAGTAGTGACTACGGTCTCGTCTTACGTATGCTTGGAATTACTCGCTCATACTTTTCATTGACAAACTTGGAACGTGGTTGTTTGGCGTCTTCTTTGAACCTATATAGATTAGGGAGTAAATGCATGCACTTATTATTTCTGATGTATTATGTGTTGCACAGTTTTGTGTCTGCAATCTGCACATTGTCCATTTTTGAGGAACTGATTCGAGGGAACAAAGTTTTAATGTGGAGAAGAAACACGCTGTGAATAGAGAGGGGTTCCATTGATTGGATCGGAGGACTCGAATATTGGAAGAATCTCTTGGAAGTTTTTTACTGCGAAGGATCTCTTGGAAGTTTAAAGGAAGGAAATTTTGCTGTATGTTGATATACAAGAAGGGTCTAATTTTGCAAGTTTTCAGATCAAGCTGACCATGATTATGAGTAGGGACTGGGAAACAAACTGGGAGGAGACATAAATTGGATTTCCTGATATATGCATGGGCAGTGCAACTGTGTTCGGCAATCGATTGCTACCCCTTCCTATTTGCACAAGTACTCGATGAATGGTTGACGAATTGCAAGCAGCTTGACATTATTTGGTATGTATATCTTCTGAGATCATATTGCCATTGGTGTTCATCGTCTCACGCCTTTTAACTGTAGCTAGGATTCCCAATAATGAAGTTACTTTTGGATCTTAAATACGATTATATGATGAGTGATTATATGGTCAAAGTGACTTAAGTAATTAATCGAGTAAGTAGTGTTGTTTTTTAGTTGGGAGCTACAATACCGTAGCTGCGAAACGTTGGATTAGGCGTATAAGTCCACCAGAGTTACTTGATATAATCAAAATATTTGTACAGTAAACAGGTGTGACGATGTGTGTAGCTAGCGGGGCAGGTGTGCTCAGTAACATTTGAGGTGCCTAAATCCTAATTGAGAGGCGGCACTAGTTTTGTTTTTTGAAAGATGCGAATACGATCATCTAACTAATTGTCTGATTTGAGAAGAGAAGATCAAATATTGCTTCTAATTAACCTGCTTTAGAACAAGCTTTACTTGCATACAACCATGCATGCATCGTAGTAGGAAATATGAATCTTTACTAATAGGCATATACACACACACACACATATATAGGACTTGAGTTGGAATATGTTGCACAACACACACTAGCACATAATTGGTTGTATATCATATCATATATGTGGTCATTTCCAACTACTATAATCGTTAACCAACCTTATAATAGCATATATTAATGTAATTATCAAGAACCATAACAAGCTTGGATAAAAAATTAAGAACCATGACAGAAGGCCGTTGAGAAATATGTGGGTCTTATCCAAAACCGCGTACATTTGGTAAAACAAAATACAAACATGAACTTTATAATAGATAAAAACCCAAGTTTTCCAATTTATAATTCTCCACCCTCGCATTCCGCAAAGAAAACCAGTTTCATCCGCTGAACTTGAGAATAATTTTAATTTTCTTATATATATATATATATATTTATATTCCCAAATAAATTGAGGTTAACGAGGACTCTATCAGGAAATTGGGGCATAAATAAATAAACCCGAGTTGAAAATATAACAACTTAATTAACTCTCAAAAGTCACGTGGACAGAACTTTCCATATATTTTTGAAAAAGAACCCATCAAATTAATAATCTCCAAAGTCAATCCAAAGCCGAATACTATTCACACTCTCCCAAGCACCTTTTCACTATCTATGTGAAAAAAAAGGGCTCCTTTCCACAAACAAATAGTTATCTCGCATACCATAACATATAATTAGATCAATATATTCAATCCCTTTATAAGAGACAAACCTTAATTGCTGATCAGAGTCAACAATTCTGCAATCTAACCACTCTGTACAGACTACTAAAGTCAAACAATGCATGTCTGATTATTTGATAATATAATCACATTATAGTACTACTACTACTACCAGTATATCCATATAAAACTTATTATATTCTGTTATGATCATATTAGTAATAATAACTGCCACCTATAGATTACAAAGTCAAACCACGTAGTAAATATAAATGCATATACGATCAGATTATACTAAAAAGGGTTAATGATAAATAACGATTATTATTAGTATTTATCAGATTAAACAGTTGTTAATCCAATCTTGTTAAGTTATTGTATAGAAGCAGGAAGAGATCGGCCATGGCGCACGAGGAGCTCCTCATCCCCGTCTTCGAGTCCCTCGACCCCGTCTACGGCGACGGTTCCCTCCTTGAAGAAGCTCGGCGCCGCTTCGACAATCTCAAGTCCAAGTTTTTGCAAGCTTTTGGCCATCTCCCGGACGTCTATGCTCGATCCCCTGGTCTGTTTCTGTCTGTGTTTTTTTTTTTTTTTTTTTGAGTGGTGTTTGATTGGGAATTTGCATGCCGCATTGCTGTTTGGCGTTGAAATTTGAATCTTTTTGTGCTGTTTTTGATGGATGTTTTATGGGCTAGGTCGTGTGAATTTGATCGGGGAGCATATTGATTATGAGGGTTATTCGGTGTTGCCGATGGCGATACGGCAGGATACCATCGTCGCCATTCGGAAGCGGGATGTTGATGAGCCCCCCCCGAAGCTGCTCCGTATTGCTAATGTTAATGACGACAAGTATACAATGTGCACTTATCCGGCGGACCCTGATCAAGTACGTGGTTGTTTAAGTGTTAATAGCTTTTGGGTATGGACTCTGCTCACCGCCATTTGTTGTTGTTTGCATGATTTGGAGAATTGATTGGAGTTTGGATTTGCGGAAGGTACATTTGTGCAGATTTAATGGGTAATTTGTGCTACTGTGTGGTTGTGGGAGATTAAAAAAACAACTGTTCTTTTGAAATTGCATGAGTTACTTATCATTTTATTACATCATTGCTGTTTTTCCGTTTATGATGTGCATCATGTTTCTGGCTTAATATTTGTAGAAGCACACGGCCGATAGAAATACCTGCATGGTTTGCATTTACGGAATGCAGTGCTTCATAGTATAATTATAGTTTTGTCGTTTCAGATGCCCTGTAACTGGAATCAAATATATAATTTGTTTTTTCTTTTCTTGGGCAACAAATTTGAAGAGCTTTCTGCTCCCCGTTAATGTAATCATACTCAATTGCAAGATCTTGTTTCTTTTTCATCATACTTGCACATGAAGACTACTTGCTCATATACATTATGCATATATAGTTCCTGGTAAAAGTACAAGCCATTTCAGCACTCTAAAGTAAAGGGGTTACCATCATAATGACTCGTCAGGTCTTGTAGCTTAAATATGATTCATGATTATTGATCTTTTTATGCAGGATATTGATTTGCAAAATCACAAATGGGGCCATTATTTCCTCTGCGGGTAAGGTGCTCCGATGTCTGTCTATTATTACCATTTTTTTTTACTGAAATTTTGGTTCAAAATGCAAACATAAGAAAGTAATTTGTCCTTAGATTGTGCACACTCTGTATTTATCTTCTCGCTGCTCATTGATTGATTGTTCTACCATAATATTACTTCTTGTTTTTTTCATTTACAAGTGGATGATTGTTAGAATGCTGCTGGAAAGATTGTCCATTTTGGCTAATTCTAGTAGGTTATTTTGAACAACTTGTCGAGGTATAAAGGTGGATACAGAGGTCCAATAAAGTGATGCATACTGTACTTTCAGACAAGGGCATTACTATATTGCTGAGTTCTATGATTTTGGAGATCAATGTTTGGATCTACATGCCTTCTATCGTTGTATCAAGTCCGAAATATAATCAAGAAATTTGACGAGAAACACTTAATTGCTGCTTCTTCTCTTTTTTTTTTTTGTCTTTTCAATGTGAGGATTTACATCTGGGGCTACCATTCTGCATGTACTGTGGGTTATTTGACATCCAGTTTTTTCTTGACTTTTCAAATGAAGATTTTGATTTTAAAATATTGAAATTGGTCAACATTATTTGGAACCTTTAGCGACTAAATATACTCTCCAACCTCTAAAACTGTAAATTGCCATTGGAATGACTCCAGGGTTTAAAAAACATTTTTCCCCCTTTTATATCACGTTCAATATAAAGCCTGGCATTTGCAACAATAGTAGAAAATATTTTCAAACTCCTACTGGCATTTTAAAATTAACTGTAAAAGCCAACTTTATGATTGCAGTTATAAAGGTTATTATGAGTTTGCTAAGTTGAAAGGAGTTGATGTTGGCGTACCTGTCGGTCTTGATGTGTTGGTTGATGGCACTGTTCCAACGGGTAAGTATCACTATTAATATGCTGTCAGTTTTTCTGCAGAGGTAAAAATTCAGATGCTAATACACTTTTGTGCAGGATCTGGGTTATCTAGTTCAGCAGCATTTGTTTGCTCATCAACAATAGCTATAATGGCAGCCTTTGACAAGAACTTTCCTAAGGTTTTTGCATTTATTGGTTCTTGACATGATACTTATAACAGTTTGTTGCTAGCCATTAGTTTATGCAATATTACTAATTGTTAAAATATACACGAGTCTTTCTTGTTTATAAAAAACAATCAACCTTTGAGACGCAAAGGATACATCTTACATGATTGCACCCTGTTTGTAATTGATTCTGTATTAATTTTTCAAGTCACTTGTAACATTGCAGAGAGAAATTGCCCAACTTACTTGCGAATGTGAACGTCATATTGGAACACAATCAGGTGGCATGGACCAGGTGAAACAACCTTTCAAGAGGTTCTTTGGAAAGTTATTACTTTGTTGGTTAAACCGTTATCCTTCTGCATCACTGGTTCATCAAAATCATTGCTTTCAGAAATTTGTCCCATGAAATATGTCAGAAATGAAAGTACAGCTATCTTGCACATTTTTCCATGGATGTGTTTTTTACTTCTTATAGTGCTTGACAGCATGGATCCGTTTTGTCTTTTTAGGCTATCTCTATTATGGCAAAAACCGGATTCGCTGAACTTATTGATTTCAATCCTATACAAGCAAGCGATGTTCAATTGCCTCCTGGTGGAAGTTTTGTCATTGCCCATTCATTGGCAGAATCACAGAAAGCAGTTACTGCAGCTACGAATTACAACAATCGGGTTGTAGAATGCTGTCTTGCAGCTGTAAGCATATTCTAAGGTCTCACTATGTTTCTTTTCATGCTTAGAATACCAATAACTTTTGTAATGATGTATAAGATATGCAATTATCTATATCAAACCCCTTCAGATAGTCAGAATTAAAAAAATGAGGAGTAGATGCCTGTGTTTGGTTTTAATTTGCAATCCATATTAGTGAAATGTCTGCATATGCATTTCAGAAGCTACTCTAATGTCTGGAAAAAAAAGGTAAAATGGGCATGATCGTGTTTGATCTCCAATTTGCGTAGTCATTTGGAGATAATGGCTTCACTTTTCTTCTGGATTCAACCTTCTTTGTGTAATCTGCTTGTAGTTCTAAGTTTTCATAAAATCATTCTTTTACGTATCTCTGTGTTGCACTTATTATCTTTCATTTATTATGGAATTTTTGACAAATGACGGATGCTTCAGATTGTGCTTGGTATTAAACTTGGTATGAAATTACAAGAAGCAGTTTCAACCGTTAAAACACTATCCGATGTTGAGGGTTTGTGTGTCTCTTTTGCTCGTGAGCGTGGCGCTTCTGATCCTGTCCTTGCGGTCAAGGTATTTTGTGTTTAATTCATTCTTGGACTGTAATGTTCCAAATGTAGCTATTTATTTATTTATTTATTTTAAAAAAAAATTGTAGTGCTTTATCATTTTTCTTCATATTTTCCATTACCTGACCCTAAATTAGAGGTGAAAGTATAATGCTTTATCAGGAATTTTTGCATGAAGAACCGTACACAGCTGAGGAAATAGAGAAAATCGTGGATGAAAGTCTACCATCAGTTTTGGAGCATTCACCAACGTCTCTGGCTGTATTGGCAGCTGCAAAGCATTTTAAATTATTTCAGGTGGTCTCGTAATTTCTTTTACTGCATCACAAACTTAGGATCATAGTTTTGTAGTTTATTTGTGATACTTTTGGCACTTCCATTATGTACAACCGAGCAAAATCTTCCAATTCCTTTTCTTACTATTTCTAGTCTTGATGAACTGATTCAGAGGGCAGCTCATGTGTACTCTGAGGCAAGGCGTGTTCATGCTTTCAGGGATACTGTTCAGTCTGAACTCAGGTGTAATATGAATTCTTATCACCTAGCAGTACTAATTTTGAACACGAGTCTCTTAAAGTTTCGACTTTTGCAGTGATAAAGAGAAGTTGAAAAAACTTGGCGACCTCATGAATGATAGTCACCATAGCTGCAGTGTTTTGTATGAATGCAGGTAATAGCTGTGGGTGTCGTTTGCTCCAGATAAATGCATGTAGCTAATGGAGGAAACTAATTAAGATACAAGCTTTGCTGGAATTTACTTGTTGCATTACTTTCATTTAATTTTTTCTACATTTTTTTAACATTCATCAGCTGCCCAGAATTGGAAGAACTGGTGAAGGTATGTCTCAATAACGGAGCGCTGGGAGCAAGACTTACTGGAGCCGGATGGGGTGGTTGTGCGGTAGTATTGGTGAAAGAAAATGCAGTTCCTCTGTTCATCTCTAATTTAAAGGTGAGTTTTAGGACCCATGGTTTGATCTTTTGCAAAGTGACTTTCTACAGGGCTTTTCTGACTATTTGGTTCGTTGAGTAGTGTTTTTTTGATAGAGGTGCAACATTCATTAACTGCATTATTTTAGACATGATTAACAAGGTTTCTCATTGTCATTCGGTAAGATCATTTTCCTAGTGACAAGAATGCAGATTGCCTTTTACCTCTACTTGCCTCTACTGTGTATTGTTATGTTTGTTGTTAATCATGTCTACAGGGCTTTTCTGACTATTTGGTACATTGAATAGTGTTTTTTTGATAGAGGTGCAACATTCATTAACTGCATTATTTTAGACATGATAAACAAGGTTTCTCATTGTCATTCGGTAAGATCATTTTCATAGTGACAAGAATGCAGATTGCCTTTTACCTCTACTTGCCTCTACTGTGTATTGTTATGTTTGTTGTTAGCTGATCTGATCAAAGGGTTTATGCAACAGGAATCATTTTATCAGTCAAGAATTGATAAAGGCGTTGTTGGTGGGAATGATCTTGACCTCTATGTCTTTGCATCCAAGCCATCCAGCGGCGCGGCTGTCTTGAAGTTGTAATAGTATCCATCTCTTTTTATTTCTCCCTCCCTATAGAATAAAGCTCTCAGTCCTTCCAAGATCTCCTCAGTTGCCAACTCTATGTTCTAAAATGTGGTGCAAGGAACCTCCATTTCTGCATTCTAAAACTCCTCCGAATTCCTGTTTTTTAATGCAAAAGATTGACCGTCCTCCCAGATTGGTGGGTTTTGAAAGAAAACGAATATCTTTGCTTGGTTTGTTAAAAAACTAATAAGCATTCATACAGTTTATGGTTTTGTAACGAATTTTCCCATTTGCTTACACGAACTCCAATCGAGCATGCACAGGCTAAACACATGCGAAAAAATTGTTCCTGTAAGATAGTCATATATAATTTTTATTGTAAAGAAAATGAAATTTGGTAAAATTCAGAATTCAGTGGCAATTGAACAAGTACGAGACAATATTAATGTATCATGTGCAGATATAATTTTTCTAGTTATTTCAATTATTAGTAAAATAATGAAGGATTTAGTTATACAAATTATAGATACATATTTAACAAAGGGACACTCCAGATACATCATTAAATACATACATATATATATAAGAAAAACCCAATAAAAAGGAAAAAAAATTATAATGAGCTATAACATTTTATTCTCTCCACTCGGCAATCTCTTAGTTAGAAAAGGGAGAAATAAGGAATAAAATTTAAATATTTTTACTTGACTAAAAAGGCTAATAAGAAAAAAAAGAAGTATTTTAATATTTTGAAAAAAAAACTATAAAAAACCAGATACACCGGAGTTCGACCTTGCCTTTTCTTCTTCTTCCTCCAAACGTGGTTTATATATATATATATATA
>JAVDBV010070144.1:0-21188 GCA_032619315.1 Piper longum
CTACCATCGGTAATTCTTTCTCTCTTTGTAATATTTCTCTTTAGTGAAATATTATTTTGGTAGTGTCCAAGGACGTAGGCAATTGCCGAACCTCGTTAAATTCTTGTGTCTTGTTCTTTTCTTTTGTTGTCTATTTAATAGCTATTGTCGGGTATAGTTGGTGTTAATTATTGTGCTATTTATATTACTTGTCTTGATAAAATTCTGTCTAGGAGTTGGTTTTTAAGCGGATTATCGTGTCCCACCAACTTTCTTGGGAATTTTATCTTGGGGTAATTATTTAGTACAATAGTTTTCACACTTGTCATCTAGGTAATAGTTCTCACATTGAACTAGTTATCTTTGGTGAAAATTACCCGTTTTTCACAACAGTTCTATCACCTCATTTTAATATGGTGTCGGATTAGGTCAAGGTACGGGCACAATCAGATTATTTTGGAATATTTTAGGGCATTTAATTGCAATCTAAATATTTTTAAATAATTTTATCATAATTTTTATTTTGTTACAATAATAAAAAATAAAAAATATGATAAAATTATGTTTAACAAAGATAGGGTGAGGGATGATCATAAGAAAAAAAAAAATAGTGTTCAAACCTCTCTTTTTTTCTCAAGTTTTGTTTTGTGAAGACACTAAACAAAAATACTCTTCACCCCTTATTGAAAAAATTGTGGAAAAAAGTTTAACTTTTACGTCATTCTTTCTCCACGGTTATTAGAACCAAAGAGAAAGATTGTAAATAATCATGTATTAATTTATTTTTATTTTCAGCATGCCTGAAATCTTAGAGAAACTTTTTGTCACCTTATTTTTTGTCATCCCCCTTTTCTTCATAGTTTTATAATGAATTTTAAGTTTATTGAATCAAGGAAAGAACATAAATCTTTTGTAGTAAAATCTCTAGAAACAACCTTATTATTTTATATTTTGGCAATGTTTTGCCAAATATATATTTTATCCATTATCATTGTCATTTTATATTTTGACAATAAATGGGCATAAAATAACGTAACCAAACTCCCTATCATAATCTAACTCTTCAATACTGATTTATATAAAATTAGAGTCGATCTCTTATATGTCTACCGCATGAGTTATACGTATACCGCAAGAGTGATATCTTTATCTTGTATTTGATAAATTTTTTTTTTAAATTTGATAAGATATGAATATATATGGACAATTGGAACAATATATAATATGAAACTGATCCGGAGCATTGAGCTACACTTGATATCACCAGAAGGAAGCAAGAGAGAAAAACAAACTACAGATTGCTTGGTAAAGGCATGCCAGCGGTCTTCTTTAGCGAGCCATCACTCAACCATTACCTCTCTAAGCTTTTTCAGAAGCCGCCCCCTGCTCTGTTAGGTAGCATTTGTCACATGTGGTACGAAAGATGAAGATGCCTTTTCCTACTTCTTACATTACATGCATGAAAGTATGAAACACAACGCCTAACCAGACTTCCCCGGTCTGTTCTATTCATGTGTTACGAAAACATTAGTACTCTAGAGCCCAGCTGGTTCCAACTTCAACCAACATATACCTTCGCTACCAAGGAAATTTTTTTTGTTTGGTCCTACCATGACAAGGAAACAGTAAACCAAGCATGTATTTTCTCATCTTTTTTTTTTTCAAGATCTAAACTTAATTCTTTTACTATATTTTATATGTAGGAACAACCTACTTTAAGAGGTTATGGATTCATTAGCTAAAGTTTGGCCTTCTGCCGCGACAAAATTTGACGCGCAATCACATATTTCTGGTGTTATTGTCACGGCTACAACCGTGACTAAATATTTTGACAATATCATATTAAATTTGTTAAGTGATCTAGTCAAGATTCGCCTATTATTATTTGTCACGGGTTGCTATTAAGTTTATTTTACATCGGTCGTAAATGAAATTAATGTCTTGTAAATAAATATGCTAATAAAAAGGTCTTATCCTTTAAATTAATTTTTAAATTAAAAAAAGTCTATAGAATTTGTTCCAAATTTTTTTAATAGTCCAAAGGGCCCAATAATAGTATTAGAATAGGGTATGAGCTTTGGTGGCTATTGTCACATGGGCTTTTACGTTTGCCTACATTAATTTTAGGTTTCCCCGATTGTTTAATGGGAGATTGTTAGATGATAGTATTTCAGATGTATTCCTCCATCTAGTGTGTGACTCACATAAGTCGTTGATGAATTTAACCACTTATATATAATTTAATAAAAAAGTCTTATTCTTTAAAATAATTTTTTTATTAAAAAATTCATGAAAATTGTTTCTAATCTTTTTTAGGGTCGAAAGGGCCCAACATTGTCTTGGCACGCCTTAGATGTGTAATCAATCCATTACTAACTTGCTTTAATAATAATATTCTGGTTGGGTCCATAAGTGAACTGAATTTGGGGTTTATTGAGAGGCTTCCCAAGCTGAGGTTCCCTGGCTGAAGACTAGGCCCTGCAAGATGCTCCGACTGAAGTTTGTAAAGTTCCCTTTATGTAAACAAACTATCTAGTTATATCAGACTGTTCTAAAGCTCTCAAGTTACATCTACTACTATTGTTGTTATTAAGTTCATCTTTCTAAATATCTACCACACAACCTCAAAGCTTTTTAGGCTTTGCTTCCAACAAGTAGTATTATGATCCCCAATACTAACCAGTTAGTAAATATTAATGTAGACATTATTCTTTGTTGATTCTAGAGGCAACTTTTTGAATTACAAAGGTCTCGCATCAATGTACCATAGAGTGACAACTGACAATGCACTTTGACATATGGGCATACCTACCGAACCGTCGCCTGCTCTTCAATTGAGTCCATCGGTATTTACTTGAGCAAGTATGAAACAAAACAGTGGTCATGAAGGAGGCTCCCAGTCGCAGTAACCTCTCTGATGTCTCTTTCTCTTTGAAATTTCGACATAGTTGAATTCATTGGCTGACTCCAAAAGACAAATAAACTGATTGGGAATTGATTCTTGAAAAGAACCCTTATTTTTTTGGGGTGATATTGAGATTGATCTTTACATAACTTTGCTGACATATATAGGTTGAAGGACTTATCAATGGAATGAAAGTTATCTGAATGCCAATCCGGGCGGCTTGACTGTATCCAAACTTTTGATCTTTGCTTAGAGGCTGCTGCTTTAGATAGGGTAGCAAAGCTTCAACCTCACATGTAGCTGGGTATTTGATTCAAACTGAAACTTCTAACGCGCAACAAAAAGCAAGAAAAGAAAGCCATGTGTTCTTAATATATAGTTTCTTTCCAGGAAAGTTCTAATGTTTGTGTCGTGTGGTATATGCCTGGTTAGCACTGGACTAACTTAATATAATGGCGCATCAACTTAGAAGATTGGTATTGTGAGCAGATGGAGTTGTTAGTATTAGTTTATTTATTATGTATTATATAGTAAGATCAAAGAAATATCCATGCATGATTTTATAGCATGTGTACATAGACCAAAGTTTGAACACAAAACTAACCATCAAATTTAGAGGGCAAATTGGAATGCATAGGCCATGGAATATTTTTTTTCATTTTAGTAATAATTAATTACAATTCTTTCGTTGTAGATAAAATTTGTGAGACCTCAAAAAATTAATTTCATATCTAATACTTAATTCGATAAAATCATTTAAATAGATAACTCAGGACCATTAATTTTTGTTCATACTAAGTCATTATACATGGTATCTAGTGAGTCAAATGTCTTTTCTTTTAAGAAGCCTGCTGGGCGCGAAGCTTATCCTGGAGATGTTTTTTGCGAGGACGGTATTTATGATCAAATACCTAATCATGTATTAGTAATAATCTTCAAGTCTAAATCTTGTACATCGACAATCTAAGTAAGCAGTTTTTTTGCTGATCCCAAGTATGGGCTATTGTACATGAACGGCCCATAGATATGCTTAGATGGAGAGGGATAGGAGATTAGAGCCGAAAGTCCTCCTAATCCTTCAATTCAACATCCTTCCTTATTTTTATCTATGACAAGGGGATGAAATTCTGGCAATCACAATCTAACAGATACAAAATACTACATAAACTTATGTTATGCAAAGAATCACAATCATTTTCCATCAGGTGTAACTCTTATTTACAAACGTGTATTACGTTTTGTATTTCGTGACAATCTAACCAATAATATAATGCCACATAAGTTTTTTTTTATTATTAAGGAGTCGTACCCATTTACAAGCAGTTTTGTTTTTGCCTTAAAAATAAGTACGACTCCTTATGTAATTGTGTGATTTTCCGTGATAAGTAATTGTCTTCTTCTTTTGCAAATCTTTGAAATTGTCTTCTCTTTCATCTAAAAATTTTTGTTACCAATATTTTTGTTTTAATATTTAAAATATAATGGCCCATTATATTTTAAATTTCATTTCATTTCAGTGTTCTTGTATTATAAATATAATGTATTTCATTTCATTTCCTGTATATAATGTATTATAAATTGGTAAAACTATGAAAATATACACCGGTACATTTTTTTCCAATGTCACCTGTACTTTTTACTATATCTTTTAGTTTTTTTTTTTTACTTTGTAACCCTCAACCCTACATTCTAAATACTGAATAATAATTTTTTAATTTAAAAAATACACTCATACTTTTTTCTATGTAACTTCACTTCATTGTTGTAATAGCAAATTTTCTTCTTTTTTTAACATTAATTATGTTTCAATTTAATTTGATTTTTTTTGGTTCTCATTATTGGACAAAAGGCTATGTAGTTTCATCTCTTAATTAAATTTAGCCCATATTGGATTTTTTTTTATGATAAAAATGATGTAATATTTAGTAAGCTCATAACTAATGAGTAGAATTTATAACCAACTAATTTCACATTCATTTCAAGCCATGTTAGCAAGTACTCGACTTATTATTTGCCTATTACATGGATTAGTATTTACAATTTATGGATCTGAGTTCCATTTAACAATTTTTAAAATTGATTTTTTGATCAAATTTATAAACTAGATTTGTAATATATTTATATTACTCTAAAGCTAATTTTTAATATAGCCCTGCGCATAGCGCGAGTTATTTGACTAGTTATATGACCAGGGGAGATAAAATTTAGGTCACGTTAAGGGTTCCACAAATGGCTTATAAATCCAAACATTTGCTGGTACACTGAGACCACAAGATCACGGGCATCAGTTCTGATGTATTTTTTGTAAAGGCCAGTGATTCATGGGGCAGCCACATTTACAGTCACATAGCCGCCACCCATATTAATTGGAAATTACTACATTTCATAGTTTACAGTTATTAGAGTTTTTCCTTTCCATATGAACATGGAAAATCCTTGAAGGGTTCTCACAAATTTTTCCAATTTCTGAATTTAACTTCACTCGGAGATCATGAACTTCAACAAAAACATCAGGAATGAAAATAATTATAATAAAATGGACATTAGATATGCAAATTGACTCATAAAACAGGATAATTTTTAGATTAGATTCACACAGAAAAACAAGTTCATGCTACGTGAGCAAACCATAAATGTCAGAAACTTAGGACAAGTAGTTCATTTTCATAAAAGCAATAATGATGATTTATAAATAGTAGTCCTGAATCTAATCATAAGCATGCCAAATTCGGTTATCGATCACAACTCAAAAGCCATTCAAAGATAGCCCAGAAGTTTGATGGAATCTTCCCTGATCACACCCTGAATTTCAAGGAAAAAAGCAAAAAATCCACAGTTTAGATGATAAAGACATGTGCAACCCTAAAGCTAAAGCAAACAGTGTTGCAAATTTCAACCTCCAAAGCCATTCAGCGTTAGCCCACAAGCTTAATTGAATTTTCCCTGATAACAGCCTGAATTTCAATGGAAATATGGAAAAAATCCACAGTTCTGATGATAAAGACATGCAACCCCAAAGCTAAGGCAAACAGTGTTGCAAATTTCAACTCCAAGATTAGGTTTCACAGAACCCCCAATAGACTCCCTATGAGGCGGTCCAGCCCATAGCGGTTGAACCAACATAATTGGGCAGGATTTGGAAGCCCTCAACAGCCTAGAGATCATACGAACGCGGCATCCAACCTGCCCAATTCGACACATAATATGGATATAGAAGAAACAGCAAGTTGGATATCCATTCATAAATGCATAGATCCAATCCATACTGAACCTCTGTGCTATGAAAAGAGGCAAATTTAGATAGAAGCAATATCTAAATTGTACATATGCAGAACAAAATTTACAGCATCCAAGAGTCCTTATCAGTTATAACACACATCAATACGCGGTTCACTTATATTATTTACAAGTTAAAGTTGGATAAAATCCATAAGACAGTGTTCTAAACTCAAACAACTCAGGTAAAGCATTCACTTTCATCCATTATAAAGCGAAAGCTTATGCAAGTTTTTTCTGAGATAAAATTACCAGCGTACACTCAAATCTACTTTTGAAGATAATTAGCTACTCGGCATATAACTTAGGAGTTTGCAACTGCAGCTTCAGGATGGTAATAGAGCATCTCATTCCACATCATCTCTCGGATCATATCTTCTCCCAGATCCTCATCTATGTCAAGATCAATGGGCACCTGCGCAGGAGGATTTGTATTTGGGTCGTAAAGGGGGGACATATATGGGTGTAGTAGAGCTTCTGTCACACTAATTCGCTTAGAAGGGTCAAAAACAAGCATCTTCTGGAGCAAATCAATGGCAAGAGGATGGGCATTTGGATAAAGGCGAGAAAAGTGGGTTCCAATTGAGTAGGGTAGGGATTTGATGTATCTTCGAGCTTTCGGGTTATCAATGAATTCTAGATCAGACTCAGGCATGGTCCCAAGAACATTTATTATCAGCTTTAGCTGGTTTAGACACTCAGTCCCAGGGAAGATGGGCTTCCTGCCAAGAAGTTCAGCAAATATGCAACCAACAGACCAGACATCAATGGAGGTACCGTAATTGTCACAGCACAGAAGAAGCTCTGGAGCACGATACCATCGGGTCACCACATATTCAGTCATGAATTGTCCTTGCCCAGTACTTGTACGAGCTAACCCAAAGTCACATATTTTTAAGTCACAATTAGCATTAACAAGTAGATTGCCGGGTTTAAGGTCCCGATGGAGAATGCTCGCAGAGTGGAGGTACTTAAGGCCTCTAAGCAACTGCAGTTGGAAAAAGCACCATATTTATTTCAAGTAGACATTCATCATGAAAGAACAACCAAAATTTAAAAAATATCTTATGTAAATTTGAAAAAAATTAATTTGGGTTTTTATTTCCAAGACTAGACAACAAGAGTTTCCCAGATGTAGTAGTCTCATCATGGTAGGAGAGAAGCATATAGAACAGCATTAAAAGATTTTAAACACCACCCTCACTGATATTCATATTCCTTTACTTGAAACATGTGTTATAATCAAATACATGTAAGGAAGGCGCAAATGAAGCTCATCAGCATAGTCTTCTGGAAGATATAATATCATATGTATAAATAAAAAATATTAAACGTATAGGTTAAAATTAACAGTGCTTTAATATTTTATTTCTCTTCACATGTAGATATTTTGCACTAGCTGCATCCAGAAAATCAAAAGAAAAATTCTCCATTGAAGACAAAAAAGCCATATAAAATACAAAATGATCAAACTGAAGATCCTAATTCTGTATTTTTTCAGTTCAAGAGATAAATGTAAAACCAACATCGAATTAGAAACTAGCATAAATGCAGCACAATTTAAAAAATTAGGCATGTTCCATGTATTGTTGAAATGTTGCAAGACAGAACCAAGTCCTAATGAAAAAAGTTTTGTTAATAGTCTCAACTTGAAAACTTTTCAAGTTGCTCACAATTATATTTCAAAACACAGTGCAACAGATGTTATTTTTGCTTCCCTCACAGTGAGAACATTTAAGTCAGTTTCCATTTTCTAGGAACAACAGAAGAGATTTTCCCCTCATATATATGAAAAAAATTTCAGAACCAGCCATTGAGATGAAGTTGATCTACTTACAAAAGCAATTTTTGAAGTGCAAAAATAGCGGGTTCACCATGGAAGCGTCAAAGAGAGCATCAATGAAACATGGAAGATTTAGCAGTAAACAAAAAAGAACACCACGTGGTCTATTTAACTTGTATCAGATTGTCAATAGATGGCACTTATCACGAAAGTCAAAACACCTACAAGAGAACCGGAAGAGCGATTTCCTGTTTCTTATAGAAAATGTTTTTTTTCAAGGTTTGATGAAATAAACAAGAATAAATCTGTTTATAAGTGAATTACCTGAAATAGGAAATATTGGCAATGATCGTTGGTTAGTGCCTGAGATGACTTGATGATCTGGTGCAAATCGGTGTCCATGAGTTCATAAACAAGATAGACATCTTTAAAACTTCTTCGATAGGGCGGCATCATGATATCTTTCAATCCAATGACATTTTCATGCTTAAGATGTCTAAGAAGCTTCAGTTCTCTTAAGGTTCGGAGAGCATCAATTCTATTTTCAAAAGCATTATTGATCTTCTTTATAGCAACCTTCTCATTGGTTTCTCTATTGATGGATGAACAGACAACACCATAAGCACCTCTTCCAATTGGCTTAATTGGCACATATTTTGTGTCAACCTCAAACAATGTCTGCCACATAGAGTAATAGTGCTTCCCATGAATTCCAGTTCCATTTGGGGGATCAACTAACGTTGCCATTGCCCTGAAAATCACCAAAAGAAACACAAAACCTTACAGTAAATTAGCCACTTCCAGCTTCCAAATAAGACAAACAACAAGATGCACAAAACACATTCAAAGGTAGGAAGACACATCAAGATTATGAAATAAAAACTAAATATTTTAAAAGTATCCCGTTGTAAATAAAATATTAAACAGAAAAAACAATACATATCTCATCAACCCCCGATTCCACAAATATAAAATAAGACATAGAAGAAAGCATAATATGATAATAAGAAACTCTGCTTGCATAACATTCAACAAAGTAGGAAAATTTCAGATAGTATGATGTGCGCATATCATGCAATGGGATCATGCAACGTCTTAGGCGTAGAGTAGTTATCATGTTTATAATAAGGTAGCAAATTAGTTTGCCACCAACTAGTTCTAAGTAATTTGCCTCTGTATAGACTTATTAGTTTCTAATAACCAGATGCAAGATTCTGATCCTTATATTGTAAATAATGTTAATGGAACAAGCTGGAACTAAATCCCATAACTCTTCTTCATTAACCGCATCATCTACTGAAATGTATACCTCCAAACTTCTCGGATACCTTGCACATATCATAACACCATCGAAGATCAAGACCTTCCAAACATAATACAAACCAACCAAAAAAACAAAAACTCTTTTATTTATAATTTTTTTTAAAAAAATCTAAACAACATACACAAAACGTATTGAATGCTGGGGAGACTGTCTTCGCTTCACCTCCCAGCTACCCGGCTACCCACTCCACCTTCACATCGGCAACAAGTTGAGCTGCAAAACTGAAAAATACATCAAAGAAGACCAAACTCAGAGCTCAAAAAGCAATCGACCAGCTCAATCGGACCACACAGAGCACCAAAAAGCTCCGCGGAAAATTCCCCGGGGTGGTGGGACGAAACTTGACGAACCGGGGAACCCGATTTATGGGAACGGGATTTGGATCTTGTCAGGAGCATCGAGTTGTGTTCCCATGGCGATTGAGGGGGAAAGATTCCGACTTTCGTCGGGGAGGGAAGCGCAGGTGGAGTTCTTCCACCTGATCTGTTCCCAACGAAGAAGCGAGAGTGTTGGGAGGCAGATGCTTCGTCTTGCCGCGGAGTCGTTCTTACGTACACCGCATTTAGGTGAGCCACCAAATTTATTATCTGGTATATGCTATTTTATTTGGATTAATATTTCCATTTAAAAGTTTTCAGTTTTTATTTGGTAATTACAGAGCATCGCATTCTTTGAATTGTCCGTTGTTATATTTTCTTGTAATTTTTTTTATTTTTTATTTTTATGGAGTTTGTTTAAATTTATTTGATCTCATCATGTATTTTTGACTTATTTTTTGTCAAATTTTTATTTTAATTAATAAGATTATTATGTTGTCTAGTTGATTTGATCGCAAATTAACTATTTAAAAAATTACCATTTTATAAAATATTAAAAATATTTTTAAAATATAATTTTAATTATTATTATTTTATTTGAGAAAGTAATGATGAGTTTGATGTCATTTTTTTAAAAAAATATGGTATTTAAATTTGAAATAACATTTTGATATAACCTATTTAAATGAGAAATGAAAACAGATATACACTATTTTATTAAATTGTACAGGCTCGATCAGGAGCATCTCCAATACCCTAACTAATTAACCATTTTTTTTATATAACTTAACTAATTAACCTTTTTTTAAGAAAAAACAATTGTTTGGGTTGTATATCATGTACATTCACCCATTCCAAATGCTGCTCATCAGTTTTTATCTTTTTCTCTAGCGGCAATACCTAAACCCGGCCCATGTATAAATTTTCAACGTTTTGTCCGAATGCAGGAGCCGACGCCGCGAGAGAGGCAAGCCGCCGAATTCTTGGTGGTCGGCTCCAGATTATGACGGCCGAGTGCTAGGGGTCGGCCGGGTCAGACCGACTCGGTCTTACGAACGACGATAAAACGGCACGTGTAATCAAGCGAGTAATTGACTTGGTCGGCTACAAGCAAAAAAGTCTTTCAATGGCTAATTATTGTCCAACGGCGCCATTCTCTTCTTTTTAATTTTTTAAGGAACATTGATGTTGATTGGGGGTATTCATTATTGTACTGAAAATCCTCAAAGTCCCAAGTTTATCAATATTAATGATTAATTAGAATTTCATGGATTTATGATACTAAAAAAAATTGCATGGTTTTGCTTGTGGGATTTTAGTATGTATAAATATATAAATATATATATATATATAGGAAATCTATTTTTAAGCATCTTAGTGATGCAAACGAAATTGTTAAAAATTGACGGATTGATATTGCCTGCATGAAACGTAAAAGATAAATATGGAAAAAAAAGGTTCCACGAAACTTATAAAGTGATAATTACCAACCTTTTTAAAGCCAAATCAAGATTTCACTTTGCATCCTTTCCCTGTCAAATAAAAAGATTATGCAAGATGTCCGTGCTGTGTGTAGTTTGGCTTATGCCATTTATAGATAATTTTTTATTAAATAATAAATAGGTTATAATTATATTTAATATTTGAAAGAGATTTAATTGTTGATTCTAACAAAATAAGAAGATAAATTATAATAATTTATTTTATAATCCAAAACACGTCTAAATGTTTTCATCAATAAAAGATTAACGCCTTCTATACTAGAATATTCTTTAATAACTCATATCGAAAATATAATAAAATTTTCTCCTTAAAAATGCAACAAGAATCTTCAAGCTCCTGTCACATTGCAGGTCTGACTCAAAATCCGTTTAAAAATCTAGTTTTTTTTTCTAAAAACTCAATAAATAAATATTGGAGATAAAGCGGGGAAGAAGGAAGACTAAAAAAGTTCATAAAACTTATTTTTTCCTTTGAGAAAAAAGTTTTATAAAGGAAACCGACGCTGGTAAGGAGAAAGAGAAACGAAACTCAGAATATGGTCATAGTTAAAGGAGGGTAAAGTCCAAGCCACGAGTCAAATAAATTTTTTTTCCAAAACATAAAATCGAATTAGGGTGCAACAAAGTCAAAGTGAACATACATATATATATAACAAACAAAGCATGTTTAAGTATATGGTTAAAAACACGTGTACAAGTATAATTTTGCCACATTTTGCATTTTATAGCTTCTATTTAAAGCAATTTAGTGAGCCACTATCTAAAATCTGCATACATAAATTTAAAAATAAATAATTAAAATATTTATAAATTTTCAAGTTATCAATCCAATGTTTACATTTATTTTTTCATCTTAATTATGAAAGTAATACAAATAAAATAAATTTTAAAATATTTTTTAAAAAAATAATAGTTGTCTTTTATATAATCTATTTTCAATGTACATACATACATACATACATATATATATATATATATATATATATAGAGAGAGAGAGAGAGAGAGAGAGAGAGAGACCAGCTTATATGAGTTTTATGAGGTATAACTTACCTTAATTTAATATAGAAAAACTCTTTCGCGAGGCCATGATCAGGCAATCAAACAAATTACAAGAGCAATTAAGCAAGCTGGTTCATCTTTGAACAGGTAGCTAGAAGCATCTGGCCAAACGCTAAGAGACTAGGCAAAATGAGGTGTACCTATTTATAAATCAGCAGACCAGCTATAATATGTAGAAGAAGATATCGATTTGCCGACCTTATGCATGGCCCTACTCCATGCATGCATGGTCCGACCGATCCCACATTTAACACGCATTTCCTTTGGTACTCTTTGTACCACAAACGCAGTCCACGTCCATTTTGAATGGACCCAACACCAACCCTTGCCTGCATTGCATCTTACAACCGAGAAACAGATCACAAGAGTCAATATTGTATTTATCATATCTTCTAAAACAGACTTACATCCGATGATATTTTCTTTGATACAGTAAATTACAAACGTGTGTTTATAGATCTTAAATTTGAAGGATGACTTTGCGACCTAGTTTAAAAACTTAGGACTCAACTTGCCCTGCTATCGATATATTAAATTCACATGTATTATTCTTTTGATATTTGAAATTGATAAGGATATTATTTATATTACTTAAAATGTTGATTTAGTTGAATTAAATGAAGATAATATAATTTAATAATTATTTCTTGATGTATATATAGATAGAATTAATTTAAGCCCAAAATTATTATGTGAAGAATAATCTGCCCAAGGTTCACAACCTAATTCTCACGCCGACGTTCATATACATAGATGAATATCATAATGTAGCTGAGACTCCTGAGGGCACTGATCAAGTAGGACCCACTATTGCAACAAGACGAAGAATACTTCATAACTTAGGCCAAGTCAGGTTGAAAGTTGCGGATGGCATCAAGTGGACCGCACATTCTTGGCACCATCTTCTTCGCAACGTAGATATAATGCACTTGGCAACTCTTTACACGCCATGATTTTGTAAGAAATGACGTCATTCTTGTTATAGAAGATAAGGGGAAAATATACCGAAAGACGGATTTGGTTCATCATCAACCAATCACAAATTAGCTCCTACGGGTAATGCTAATAATTAGTCATGCCCCATATTCTTTATAAATAAAGTGGTTATTTTTATTTTTCACTCTGAACGCTCTCTAAGAGGTCATGCCAAGAATTAGTAGATTTTAAAAGAAAATTTAAATAAAGTCTGTCCACCAAATCATTAGTATAATTTTTAGAATTGATCAATTAAGAGGCTAGCCTAGTCTGATTGAGTCCATGCACTCGCCCAGCATGGTTCAGCTCCCTTACTAATTTAGTTTAGTTAAGTCCATGCACTCATCTGGTTTGATTTAGCCTCCTTGTTAGCCTAATCTGGTTGAGTCTATGCATTCGTCTGGCTCAATTCATCGCTTGGCTCGGTTCAACCCCCTTGCTAGCATAGTCTGGTTGAGTCAATGCTCGCCCGACTCAATTCAACCCAATTGCTAGTCTGGTGGAGTCTGTTCACTTACCCAATTCGGTTTAGCCCACATGCTAGTCTGGTTGAGTACATGGACTTACCTAGCTCGATTTAGTAGGCTTGCTTACTCGACCCAATTGAGTCATAAAGTCATTTGACCTTGTTGAGTTGAATCCTCGATTCAAGGCTGCCAATTCGGATAGTCAGTTTAACTCTGACTTTACTAACCTGAGTTGATCAAATATCTCATTTCCGCTTACTTGAATATTGATCAAGTTCGTATTTACTAAAGAGAGTATTTATACTGAGTTGGTACACACAAGTGACAAATACTTATTTAATTAATTACACTCGCTAAATTCCAACCCCCTTCGTGCAATAAAGTGAAAGAAAGAAATTTGTAATTAAGAGTTTTTATGTAAACTTTTGTACCTTGAAACATTTATTAATAAAAAGTTGAACTTGTGTCAATATTTTGTGTCAATTTTACTTCATAGTTAATCTAATTACAATATTCTAGTGATAAGTGTGTCGTAGGGTAATCCTAAAATCGGATATTTGCATTGTACAAGCCTTCAACAAGCGAGACAACCACCCTTCATTTTTATTTTTCGAATTTGTGTAAAAAGTTAAACGTGTACCATAATTTTGTACAAATATATAGCGACTCCATTGGGGAACCATTTAAAATGTTGCACTATCACTCATGTTATCAATATTTTTTAATTACAGGTCAAATTACTATATCCATGGCTGCTAGAGGACCTACTCCTTCTGAAGGTACTTCACAACAAGATGTTTCTTCATCTACCCACGCAATGTTAGGATTCGATCCTGCCACATAAATTGAAGCTCCGATATCTTAACCAATGTCTGACGAGCAAGTCGATGCTCTACTTCGTTATAATTTTAATTACATCAATCACTTTAAGGCAATTATGAGGCATACTATTGGTCTGACCTACCAAGCACTCATATTCTCTAAACACCAAGATAATCAATTGGAGATGAAGGGGGCATCTTGAACAAAGGGATCAATAAGAAACTTGAGCAAACGTCTTCTTCCCTAACCTTCACACACCCAATTGCACCTCAAGTAATAAAGTTGATGGTTTAAATAATACTAGATAATAAGTGAATTATCAGCATAAGGTAAGTTCCTAAGCCTAGAAAAGAATTTTGATAACAAAATGTTTTAAGATAAGTGGATATATTGTAAGATCCTAAAAATCAATAGAAATAAATTATAATAATAAAATTTTAGTAAATTGTCTATTTTTTTAACAAGCCCTACAAGATAGAATTCAATATATAATTGGAAATATGTGAATCTTTGATTTAGGTTAATCATTTTAAATAAAAAATACCTAAACCCATTGGTACCATAATTAATAAATAAATGAGTATTTCTTTGTAAACAAGGTACTTACAAGTCGCCTTCTGCGGGGTTGTGTGTGTGTGTCTATATATATATATATATATTGATTATATTTTTATATAAGTATTATTTTTTAAAATTTTAAGTTTATAAGTTAATTTGAATTAATTATCACCATCTCCTGTTTATATTAAGCACCAGCCTATCTATAATAACTAATGTTGAGCGGAATTTACATATCTTTTTTTTTCTATGTTGATTATATTTTCAAAAAAATATCTCCATGTTCTTCTTTATTAATTATGATTAATTATCATCTTCTTCTTTTTATATTATGTACCGATGTCCCACAACAAAATATGAAACCATTTTTACTAATATAATACATATTAAATTATACTTAATTTAACTAATTATTATTATTATTATTATTATTATTATATATAGATAGGTTTATTTATTTTTTATAATGTTTTTTGTATAGATATTTTTAATAATATATAATTTTTTTAGTAAAAGTTTTTATACAAATACTTACGTGCCATTCTCTATTGCATATTTTATCTGATTTTCAACATCTTTTGTGATTTTAATCAACTTAAACTATAATCTAAGTTGAGTTAAACTTCAATTTTATATTTTCTCTGTACGCATTATAAAAATCTGCATACTAGTTAAATTTGGATTAGGTTTTAATCCTTATTAACATAATTTTATAATTCTTGTATGAAAAGGATATATTTTAAATAAGTAAAAAATTAGTATCTTTTTAATTACACTTTTCAATTTTAAAAAAATTAATTTATTATTTTATATATTGGTTATGCTCACTAATAAGTATAATTTTTCTCCTAGAATTTAGAAAAAATCATTTTGATTCATTTATAAATATTATTAACATAATTTCATAATTCTTATATGAAAAGAATATATTTTAAATAAGTAAAAATGCTAATTAATATATTTTTTTTACACTTGTAAAAAAAATTATTTATATAAATTAAATATGTTATATATTGGTTATACTCGCCAATAAGTAACATTTTTCTACTAAAATTTAGAAAAAATTTTAATAGAAATTTGTCATGGAAAAGTTAGATAGATAGATAAAAAATAGATAAATTCAAAAGTTGTCATGGAAAACTTGTTAAGTAGACATAAGAAGAAGAAACATGGTTTCCAGATGGAAGCGAAGTGATTCCTATTTTTTACACATTTGGTAGTGAAACCACTTGCAGTGCGGTGCATTTGATGGTCGAAGGGGAAGTAATGAAATGGGGATTGATGAGTCATGACAAGATTACATAGCTTGTTCACTAATCAAAGGCGAAAGCAGGTTCGAGATTACGCCGAAGGAAATTCTCTGTAGCCTTGATCATGATGAAGACATGAAAATTTTGACACAAATTTAGGAGGGTGGAGAGCAGCAAGCACTCTCCACCTGCTAAACCCTTACAAAAATGAAAAGCGTGCAGGCCGGTGAAGTTTGAGTCCATATTCCGCAATGGTTTTCAAAAGCATCCTCATTAGCTTTGGACGAACAAAGCATCGTCATCATTACTTTGAAAAACAAAAAGTCAGTTGGTGATCCCTTCATTTTCATTCGCCAGATATCTACTCTTTTATATATACAAATTGGGTGGGAGGGTGTTACGAAAAATCCCACAATGATGAGAAGGGATGCAACAATACCGGGCCCATGAATGGGAAGATAGACACCACAAAAAATAAGATAAAAAAATTTTCCGACTGCTGCCGACTCATCGTTTAAGTAACGGACCATCGGCCGACGATTCCTCGGCACCCACTTGGACTTCTCCGCCGTTGTTCCTCGGCATCTACTTGAGCTTCTCCGCCGTTGTTCCTCGGTACCTACTTGGGATTCTCTGCCGTTGTTCTTCAGCACCCACTTGGGCTTCACCACCGTTGGCACCCAATTGAGCTTTTCCGCCGTTGTTCCTCAGCACCCACTTAGGATTCTCCGCCGTTGTTCCTCGACACTCACTTGGGCTTCACCACTGTTGTTCCTCGGCTAATGGCTGTAGGCCGCTCCCGGCCCAGCCCCTTGCTCTCGGCTACTGGCTGCATGCCGTTCTCCCGGCCCAGCCCCTCGCTCTCTGCTACTGGCTGCAGGCCGCTCTCGTGGCCCACCCCCTCGCACTCGGCTACTGGCTGCAGGCCGCTCCCGGCCCAGCCCCTTGCTCTCGGCTACTGGCTACAGGCCGCTCCCGGCCCAGCCCCTCGCTCTCGGCTGGCTACCAACTTTGCTCCGGGCCACCGGCTCCTCTCCGGGTCGCCGGCCGCATTCCGGGCCACCGGCTCCGCTCCGGGCCACCGGCCACATTTCGGGCTGCCGGCAGCATTCCGGGCCGCCGGCTCCGCTCCGGGCCGCCGACCGCTCTCCGGGCCGCTGGCCGCATTCTGAGCCGCCGACTGCTCCCACCGGTGTCTGCTCTCCGACCGCGCTCCCGGCCACCGGCTGCACTCCGGCCCACTCCCGGCCACCGACCGCTCTGTTCCGGTAGCTACTTGGCGCAAGGGGGAGAGATCTCCCACTCATAACCACATGAACTCTCGTCCTTCACTCTCTCAATTAGGAATGAGATTCAAATATAAATAGAAGTTTTGTGACCCTTCATCTTCAAGGCTATAACGAACAGCCAGCAGGTTACAACGAACAGTCACTTTGGTTTGGTATACCGAGAGTCCTTTGGTATCCCAAGTGTGACAATGGGCTCCACATCATTAATATTTGAAATGACAAATATTAACAATCTCCCACTTGGAGTCCGATTTGAACACAATAGTCCTGATCCTTCATCTACTTGTTCGTTGCAAAAGTCCAACATCAGTTAATTTGTTCTATCAAATTTCTCAATCAATCCTGTCTTGGAAGTATCAACCCTAACTCCCACTCAATTCAAGATTTGAAAAATAAGACCCACCTTCCCACAGACGGCGCCAATTTTTATGAAAAATCCCACAATGATGAGAAGGGATGCAACAATTCCGGGTCCCATGAATTGGAAGATAGACACCACAAGAAATAAGATAAAAAAAATTTCTGACTACTGCCGACTCATTGCTTGAGTGACGGACCATCGGTCGTCGATTCCTCGGCACCCACTTGGACTTCTCTGCCGTTGTTCCTCGGCACCTACTTGGGCTTCTCCGCTGTTGTTCCTCGGCACCCACTTGGGCTTCACCGCCGTAGTTCCTCGGCACCCACTTGGGCTTCACCGCCGCTGTTCCTCGGCACCCACTTGAGCTTCTCCGCCATTGTTCCTCGGCACCCACTTAGGCTTCTCCGCCGCTGTTCCTTGGCACTCACTTGGGCTTCACCGCCGTTGTTCCTCGGCTAATGGCTGTAGGCCGCTCCCGGCCCAGCCCCTTGCTCTCGGCTGCTAGTCGCAGGCCGCTCTCCTGGCCCAGCCCCTTGCTCTCGGTTACTGGCTGCAGGCCGCTTTCCCGACCCAGCCCCTTGCACTCGGCTACTAGCTGCAAGCCGTTCTCTCGGCCCAGCCCCTTACCCTCGGCTACTGGCTGCAGGCCGCTCTCCCGGCCCAGCCCCTTCCTCTCGGCTACTGGCTGCAAGTTGCTTTTCCAGCCCAGCCCCTCGCTCTCGGTTGCTGGCTGCAGGCCGCTCCCGGCCCAGCCCCTCGCACTTGGCTGCTGGCTGCAAGCCACTCCCGGCCTAGCCCCTCGCTCTCGGCTGTTGGCTGCAGGCCACTCCCGGCCCAACCCCTCGCACTCGGCTGCTGACTGCAGGCCGCTCCCGGCCCAGCCCCTCGCACTCGGCCGCTGACTGCAGGCCACTCCCGGCCCAGCCCCTCACACTCGGCCGTTGGCTGCATGCCGCTCCAGGCTCAGCCCCTCGCACTCGGCTGCTGGCTGCTGGCTGCAGGCCACTCCCAGCCTAGCCCCTCGCACTCGGCTACTGGCTGCAGGCCGCTCTCCCAGCCCAGCCCCTCGCTCTCAGCTACTGGCTGTATGCCGCTCTTCCGGCCCAGCTGCTCTCACCGCCAGTTGCGCTCCCGGCCACCGGCTCCACTCCCGACCACCATTGACATACTCGGTGGGGACTCGAACCCACAATGCAGCCAGCAGCCGAGTGCGAGGGGCTCACAAGGGCCTCAATAGGGATTTGTCGTAGCACTTTTTTGATTGGCTTAAATCTTTTTAATTAAAGGAGATTAACTCAATTATTGCAATTAAATTTTTAAACACCCTTAATTAAATAGATTTAATCCAATTATAATACAAGCTAATTAAGTAGATTTAACCCGATCATAATGCGAGTGCTGCAGCAAGTTTGCTGTTGCACTGGCTACCGCAGATACGTGGCCCAATCAATCAAAGGGGGCTCATAAAAAGTTTTTTCATTTATAAAAGGGGGGGAGTCTAAACCATTTACCTGTGGTCTGCAAAAGATGCATCCCTTGCCGTCATTTTTTTGCAGAAAAGTCACTTCTCGAAGAATTGCATCCTCTCGACGTGGCAAGCGGCTTTGTAGCTGCCAGTGCACTCTCCTTCGTACCCTTTTCATCGTTCACTCATCCTTATGCCGTCTTCTCAACTTGGCGCTTCCTTTGGCGATGCCCCCATAAGGAAAATTTAATTAGATTTTCCTTCTCCGAAGGGCCGAAGTATAGTGGAAGTCATTTTCAGAAAAAGCCGCTCCTCCATAATCGTTGATAGCCTACTCTTAGTTTTGGTTTCTAAGGTATCTAGTATTCAATATTTTGTTTTTTTAGTTTGTTATATAAAGGAAAACATTGACTAATCATAAGTTCGTCACCGAGAAGACCTGTATTGCCTCAGACATTTTCTGGTGATACCTCTCCTAAAGGCCCTTACTCTTTCACCCTTTCTCCCTCTGATGGTCTTTTCGTCACCCATTGCACCCTTCCAAAGTTTGAACCTTTACTCTTTATGCCCATTGCAGGAGTAGTTTTTATGGGCACTGATCATCTTGTAGTTGACATGTTCCTTCCCCTGGGTGCGGACTCATCTAGCTAGATATTCTCTATGAAATGTAAGTTCACATTTAATCAATAATTCAAAACCTTTTTTAGAATTCTAATAAGTAGGTCAACCTGTGCAAGTTGCAGCATGGTGCTTAGTCTTTTTTACGAGTGCTTTGATCAATTGGTAGCATTATGTTGTCAACAAGATGCTACAAGTGGATCAATTAAGATGTCAATATTGGTGTTGAATGTGATTTAGTTATGAGATTGAGGTTGATAATGTAGTTTTGAATAAAGCTATGAATAACTTATGATATTTCAAAATACGGGTAATTCCCTTATTTTTATTGTATTTGAACTTTTACGATGTGATTTCTTCTGCTGGTATTTTTTAACATGTTTCGCTGATCTTGCATGTTAGTGTTTTGGTTTGCCTCCTTCGTGATAACTAAATAAAATACTTGAAGGAAAGGTACATGAAAATACTCTTGCTGAAAATTGAAATTTTGACGTACCAAAATAGGGCATAATGCAGTTTAAAGTTCAAGAATATTTGAGCTATGTAGACTGTTTCTCACTAACCATGGTCTTGATATAATTGCTAAATCATGTATATGGAACAATTCTTTATACTCTGGTGGCACTCCGATATTAGTCGTTCCTTAGGACTGTCAGTATTGAAATATTCTTGATTCAACACGTGCACTTGCGTTATAATTTTCACATCAGGTTTCGAGAACACTTTTCTGGCTCCACGTTGGTCACGGCTTCAAGGCCAAAAACTACCGGAGATGGCCGGAAAACAGCCGCGAAATCAGCTCTCCGCGACTGTTTCTGCTCTGTTTTCTGCTATTTCTGCCGATCGGATGGGTCTCTTTCCGTCTTTTTTCCCGCGATTGTAGCAATGGAATCAGGTAGGAATCAATTCCGACTTGTATATCACTTTTCCAGGTACATATTGATCACCGATTCAGGTCTGGGAACAACCGGAATTAATTCAGAAAATGACGGCGAAGTCTGCCCTTTGCTGCTATTTTCCTCTGTTATGCCGACTCTTCCTTATCAAGTGGGCTTGTTCCTCAATTTGTTCCGACTACCGTGGCAATGAAATCCGGCGAAACTCCATCCTAATCCAACTATTACTTTACCCTCTTCATTATGGGTACCACTTCGGGGCCGGGGACGATCGGCGTTGGTCGGAAAAAATCCTTGAGTTTCGTCCTTCGTCGCTCTGCTCCTGCCATGTCCGATCAGCA
>JAVDBV010070145.1:0-12457 GCA_032619315.1 Piper longum
CTTGAAATGAGGAGCAAGAGGTGTACTAACTGGTTTTGACTTCTTATTTATGCCAAAACGTTTTAGTACCTTCCTCAGATATTCCTTCTGAGACAAACAAAGCCTCCCCAATTTCCTATTTCTTGATATCTCCATACCAAGAATCTTCTTTGCTTCACCAAGATCCTTCATCTCAAACTCCATATTCAATTGAGTCTTTAACTTCTCAATTTCTGTCCGACTCTTGGAAGCTATCAGCATATCATCAACATAAAGAAGAAGATATATATAGGATCCATCTTGTATTCCAACACAAATGACTAATCCTTCCCCTTTCTCTATTTTCAACTCTAGAATTTAAGATCCCTACTTCCACATTCACTAGCTTTCACATTTACACTAGTATAAATACCTCTCTTCTTGACACATACTAATGCATTGATCTACAGCACTTCAAAAACAAGTCCTTGTAGGGGGGATACATGATCAAAATCATTATGAGGAAGAGCCATGTTGTTATTGGTGCAATTTGCGCGGTGGCCGTGTTGCTCATGACTGCGGAGGTGAGCCAAGGGGCGATCACCGACTGCAGCGCATTGACCAAGTCGACGGCGCAATGCATGAACGAAAGGAGCCAGCTCCGTCACAGGCGTGCTGCACCGGCATACGTAACCTGCACGCGGCAGCGACGACAACGGCGGACCGGTGAAAGGCCTGCGAATGTATGCTGCAGACGGCCAACAAGATGAAGGCTCTCAGGGACGAGAACGCTAGGAAGCTCCCCAACTCATGCGGCGTGAGACTCGCCTACCCCATCTCAAGAAATGTCAAATGCTCTACGTAAGGACTCTATTTTATGATGAAATTAAGAGATAAGTATGAGGTTGTGATTATTTATTTCTCAACGTCGCATATGAACTTATTACTTGAGTTCTTTGAATGTGCCGTACTTTAATTCATTAACTTTTTTTAATATGATGCAGTATCGGTTGAATGGTGATGCATTGGATCGATGGGATGATGTTGAGCTTAATTTACAACTAGGAGAGGAAAATAAAGAGCGTGGGCATGAGTGTGCTGCCGGCTCCATCGGTACTGTCATACATAAGTAGCTGCATCATGTATGAATAAGGGGGTGGGGGTTTATTTCAATGTACGTTGAGCTATATATATATGAAGTAACTGGCTTGAGTGAGGAGAACTCTACTCAGTTCTTCTCGAAATGAAGAGTAACCCACTTGTATATGAGTAATAAAATTACTAGGCTTTGCAGCCTTTGAACTCTTTCTCGTCCCTCGCTCTTGCAGAATTAATACGCATCTCACAGGTTTATATATAGGAGTAGGATGAAGTTTCTTGGGTCGATATTACATCCAAAAATTTCTGGATTACAAAATATATTGACATAAAAACTGGGATCAAACATCTTAGATATTCTGATTTTCTCAATGAAGGAAACAAAGTATTCCATTGACTTAGCAAAAGTTTCTATCCCTCTTAATAGTCTGAATTAATATTATGAATTAATATCGTGATAATAAATTTAGTTGTTAATCACGTGAAAATCTTAGGATCGACGAGTAACAACTTGGTATTATGTACAACCTGCTCACCTCTTTAATATTATATCAAACTACGATCCAATAAATCAAATTGAAAATTTAAAAGTTTGCACTCATTTTTAAAATTTTTATTTTTATATTGCACATATCCATGAAAAGTTAATAAGAGATTCACTTTTATCGGATGCGAGCTTACTGCATGTTTTTTTTAACAGATGATAACTTAGGTTCATTATGTAATTGGCCGGAGTTCATTATGTAGCCTTATTTGGCTGGAATTGTCATATAATATGTGATTATAAATGACAAAAACTTGGCGTTAATTATAAGATCAAGGAACCCGATGCATTTCTACAATGTAGTGTTGCAATTGTATAATTTTTTATAACAGCTTGCATGGAATAGCCAGTAAAAGTACTTAGTCTTGCATCAGATGTGAGCCCTTTCAGTTAAACCTCATATCTTCAAAAAATTCACAATATATTACATTATTATGGTCGGCTGTAACGTAGTAATCGCCCTCGCTGAAATTGGAACTCGTTTGATTATTTTCCACCCACAAATACCCCTTCAAACCTCGACATTTTGCAATTACATAACACCCAACACTCACCGATATGAAAGCGTCAATCATTTTTCTCCTTTTTCTGATCATTTTTCTGGGAGATGAGCTCAATTCATCGGGAAATGTTGGGATGAGCTCGGAACCATTGCCTTCCATCCTGTTTTAATGGGGATATAGCCAGGACTGCAACTGGACCAGATGACAAGCAAGTCTCATGCTTTTGCATCAACAAGCTCTTTCCAATTACCATAACATCAAAGAGACGGCCATTAAAGACCGGCCCACAGCCTGTCATGTGGAACCTTTCCTCTCCAGATACGATTGTGGCAAATGATCTGTACGTCTTCCTTAATTACACAAGCTTAATGCACCATTATAAGACGTCTATTAGGATAATTTTCACTGAGATTTGTATTAAACTAGGAAACAGTAACCAATGGCATTTGATCATATATGATGTTCCTCATTTATTTCAGGTTTGTTTACACATGAAGTTCAGACATTGATGGCGTAACAAGATATATATGGAGTTCATTGCCGAGCAAGTGCGGTTATATTCTTGGTGGTGTTCTTAAACATAACCCTTAATGCATGTTCTTCGAATTGTGTAAATTTGATTGAACAAAAAAAAAAAACAAAATGTTGAAACATCTGCAATAGGCTCTGTTACGTGCAAATACTGCTACTAAATCTGAATTAAGACATGAAACTTGGACTGATGCATACATGTAGGGTATTGATACAAAGACAATACAATTCAATTCAAAAGAGTTAATCAACTATTCGAATTTCACCAGTTTCTGCAAAGAATTTGTTAGCTAGCTTTTCACCGAGCTAATGTGGATCATCAGTTGTCATGGTAGGTGGATTCTATTCATATATCTGCATGAATTCTTATTCTTACATATTCACTCATTCATAATATTGCATGAATAAATACATGTAGGGGAAGAAAATAAACCAATCAGCCTAATCACCCACCGGAGTCTTCGCCGGCGACTCACCGCCGCAGAGCGCCGCCCCCTTGGTCTCTAACCGCTTTAACACAAGCTCCACCGAGAAAAGCTTCTCCGCCATGTCACCGTCGCCACACTGCTTGAGCTCCTTGATCATCTGCAAACCGGTGGCTATCACCTCAGCCATGCCGGCGACGTCGGCCCTGATCCCGGTGATGTCCTCCTGCTTCTCCTTGTACTTCCTCTTGAGCGTCCGGTACACCTCCAAGTACTTGAGCAGCTGCTTGTTGAGAGCTTTGTTCCTCTCGAGCAGGACAGGGTTCCCCTGTAGTTGGCAGCCCTCTCGGGAGCTCGTCGTCTTCGACCTCTCCTTGTGCTCCGCCGCCCACGCCTTCGCCTTCTGAACCAGCTTCTCGTTCTGGGCACGCAGGTCGTTGAGGTGCTCCTCCATGCCGGCCAGCTCGTCCACCTTCCTTGCGAGCTCCGCCGCCATGATCTCCTTCTCCTTCCCCAAGCTCGAGAACATCTTCTCCAAGCTCTTCCTCGCGACGAGGCTGGCCGAGAGCTGCTTCCTTAACCTCTCAACCTCTGTTTCCTGTGACGGGTCCTGCTGCTGGTGGTGGTGGCTCCGCTCCGCCGGCGACTGTCGGAGGTCGGTGCTGCACCAGCGAAGCTCGGCCTCGGATGGTTTCTTGGTGGTGGTGGGTTGGGAAACCAGCCGGGTTTTCTCCAGACGAGATTTGACGTCGTCGAGGATGCTGATCATCCCTGATATCTTGGGTGGTTTGTGTGCCTTCCCATTGGTCTCCTTGCGTGCATCGTTGTGATCTTCGATCATCTTCGTTAACAACTTGACGCTCGTCAATATTCCTGGCGACAACAGAGAAAACAGTCATGCATGCACGCACGCACGCAAACGCAGCCGCAACTTAAACCCTAATTATCTGATAAATCATGCATGCATGAATTGGGAAAAAATTCATAATCAAACCGCTCACCTTCTACAGTGATTATACCATCTTGGCGCTCGCTTGCACCACCGGGCATCAACTCCGCCAACGAATAAGCTCGATTTTTACTCATGTTTGATGTAGCAAACACCGATCAAAAAGATTTAAATTGAAAGATGAGACAAGAGATGAATCAGCACTACTTGCATAATATGACTAATTGATGCAGGTCAGATCATTACGGTGATGTTTTCTTTTTAGAAAAATGAAATGGGTCTTCCCCATGGGTACATCTGAAGATAGAATTCATTGATAATATCATAAATCTTAGTGATTTGCTATTTTTGGTGCCCTCAACGTAATCAACTGGTTTCTTAGCCGTTCAGTCAATTAGCATTGCAAAATTTCGGCCACCAAAATTAACCTTTGCTTTTTCATCAAGTTTTAATTATTTTGTGGCCCTTAATCTCCAACTACTCTAAGTATTTATATTTGGGATTTTAACGTATTTATGAGGGTATTGGCCAAAAATGATAGATATTATATCTTTCCCCAAAAAAAACGATATCACGTCCGCAAGCAAGGGGTTTGAACGAAATATTAAACAGACTAATTAAGGGTTGCAAAAACGATATCTTTATGAGAAAGCGGCTTCCATTGTAGTTCTCTTTAGTGCACAGGCAGTGTGCTCTTCTCTGAGGAACTTGGCTCATGAGACTCGGATATGGCGTATTGTAAATTTTATATTGCCATATGACTTATATGATGGCGTGTATGACGTGGAGAAGATGGCTATTCGTGCCATTGATAGGGGTCAGGGCGGGGTCGTTGTGTTTTACATGGAGTATTTTGGTTCTGATATCATTAAACATCTGGCTGAAAGGTTAGTTGTTTGTGGGTTTTATTTTATTTATACAAATATGTGTGTTTATCCAATATATGAACTCCACCGTGCGGAGGAATGTTAATTTAGTTGATGCTTATATTGTGGCTTACAGTGGGACTCTTAGGAGGTCATAAATGTTGAAGGACACGATCTTTTATCTTGAGAATAAGTGTGCAATTAATGTTTGACACATACATATGTGCTACCAGCATTGGTTATTGAATCCTTCCATCGTTACCTTTGTCTTCAAAGCGCATTTAGGAGTATGGGACAATATAACTAGCTTATAGGTTAGGGCCATGGACAAGTAGTGGAGAAAAATTTTCTGCAGTAGCCACTTCAAATAACTGAGTGTGGGTATTTTCTCATGTATGTAAGATTACTATGGGTAAGTGGAGTCTTGCAATCTAATAGTTTTTTGGTTTTTTGTTTGCTTTAACTTTTATAACACACTGTAACTCTTGATTAGTGAGTCTATTGTAATAATAAATTACTAGTAATTCTTTTTGTTGATCTATTGTGTTCATGGGTTTCAAGTGTTGTAAATTATTACCTTTAACAACATGAATTATTATTCTTTTTTATGAAACAACAGAAGC
The DNA here is from genome assembly GCA_032619315.1 of Piper longum. NCBI lineage: Eukaryota > Viridiplantae > Streptophyta > Magnoliopsida > Piperales > Piperaceae > Piper > Piper longum. The sequence continues at coordinate 5,498 of JAVDBV010070145.1, forward strand.
TGATGGAACTGGAGATTCATTTTTTCTAGTATATACATGGAATCTTGCCTAGTTTATATTCTGTAGGTGGTTTATAATATCTTATAAGGATTTTTATGCCACTTTCTCTACAAATTAATATCTTGTTTGGCTAAAGTACCAATAATTTGTTGGTTTAGTTTACATAACAGTGTTTTCCTCTCTATATTCATTAAGGCCGCTTCTACAGTTTTTGTGTGCACCATCTATATTCATGCTTGGCATTGACAATAGAATGCTTTATATTGTTGTAGAACCAACGTTCTGTGACGTCTTCGGCTGATATCTTGTTACAGTATCATGGATGAGGCAATGATGGAAGCCTTTAAAAGTTTTCCGCTCTTGGAGGAGCTTGAAATTTCCTATCATTCTTTTTCAGAAGGAGTTTTAGAAGCTACCAGGAAGTTGTGCCCTAAGCTGAATCGCCTGAAACTTAATTGTAATGGATTCAAACACCCACGAATTGAGTGTGACGAGGAAGCCATGGCTATTGCAAATTTGCATGCCTCAGATAAATTATCTTCAATTGTTTGGAAACAAACTGCCAAATGATGGCTTGTGAGCTATTCTTCGAGGCTGCCCCCATATTAAGTCACTCGACTTGCACCAGTGTTACAACGTAAAGCTTGAAGGAAATTGGCTTAAGAAATGTGCAGAAAAGATCGGAGACCTGAGGCTGCCTGATGATTCCACTGATGACTATGAATATTGTGCAAACTTCGGGAATGAAGATCACAAGTATGGTGTTTCTGATATTGACGATGATTTGCACGGTTGCTCCGACAGATGATTTTGTGGACGATCTGTATGGTGCTTTAGGTTACGATGACTTTACTAACCCTTGGCTATGCGGTTCAGATGGAGAGTTTATTGATGGCCAGGAAGATGGTTCAGATAGTGATCATGATTGTAGCTCATGATTTATGTGGAGTTAGTTTTTGCTGATGGGATTGGGCTTCCGGCCTTACCTCTAGACCGTAATCTGATATTTTCTTGAGATGCTGCCCGTTTTTGTAATACAGTCGGTAGCTCCATCTAGCTATGGCATGTAAACAGATGACGCTCTGTGTAGGATTAGCTTGGTATATAAATGTGAGCCTTGTAAACCTAGAAGTTAGGTAAGTGTTTTGGGTGCAGAGTGGTGTTAAATTCGTTGAAGCATAAATAAACATTTGGATGGAGGAACATGGTTTTCTCGAGTATATTGAGTGATAGGTCTGTTCAGATGGAATTTGCAGGAGCCAAGAAGGCTCCCACTTATATCTAGGATTTCAAACAAGCTGCAACTAATTGGATTTATTAGATCATGACCCATACTATCTATAAGTAAGATTTATGGGGTTTTGGAATAGAGATTACCTTGAAAAAAAAAACTAATTGTGTTTATTGTTACTTACATTTTAGCATCTAGTCTTGGGATACCAAGAGAAATGTTAAATAATTGGGTCAGGTTGCTGTAATCGTTGTTCCTAACTTTTGCTTCACAGAAACGTCGTTCACTGTTCAATCTAATCCCGATAGTCAATACTCCGCAAAATATTTGTTAAGAGATGGTCATTTTCTATGTATGGTTGGTGGTCACTTCAAAGTTCAATCTCCCAAGATCGATCTCCAACGAAATCATCTTTACATACGTGCCACATCAATGAAATGTTGAGCTACCGGAATGAATCAAAACCTTGGGTATGCATAAAAACTTGGGTTGTAATTGAAAGCACCTCTATTTCGAGAGCCCAAAAACTAACACTACCAAATCCGTTAGTCTGGAAATTCAAGCGCAGTGGGATAGATATAGGTATTATTTATTGTGAAAATGAGTTTATAGGTGTCACTCTAAAATGAGTGGCTAATTTAGTGAACCTAAGAATATATATTTATATTGGTCACCACTCTTTCTTCTCAAATATTTTCGAACACTTTGTAGGTCGACCATTAAGCACGTAATTGCGTGATTAGGTACCACATTGGATTTGTCAGTCATGAATTTTTACACATGCAATCATACTTTAAAATGATACAGGTGGGTTGGATTTGATACTACGTGAAAATAAGTTTATAAGCTTCACTTTAAAATGACTAGTCACATTAAAAAAATATAGAACTTACGCTTATATTAGTTGTTGTCCTTTTACCTTAATAGATGTGAGATTATACTCAATATTTATCGCCAATATTCCTATTGTGATCAGAGTGAATAAAATAACACCTGCGATGCTATTAGTCTTGTTTTCTCGGTAGATTGTTACTTCCACATTTCTTCTTCATACTAGTCCATTTCAACAATTAAAGCCCATTTCTACAGTATTCTGACGAATTATACTGCAACATCAAAAAAATTCTATGAGCCCAACAATAAGTCATTGATGGTTTCTAGTTTCTTCAGCTTCCCAGACACAGACGCAGACAAATACGCCGACCTTCCGTCGTTAAATGTTTTCTTTTTCTGCTTTCAGATGCTCATAGTCCATACTAGTGTAGTAGTGCTTACCAAAGTGTACTAAAACCAAATTGTTCTCCCTGGCAAGGTAACCATCATTTTATCCAGTTAAATTAACTATTAAAATTTCAGAATGGGCCGGTTAACAAGAGGAAGGCAACATTCATCGGGCTTGGTGGTCATATTAGCCAAGAGAACCACATTAAAAAAAATTTCATCTCTTCTAGTTCCAGCTCGTTTTTAAATATCAGTCAATTGAATTGTTTCGATGACGTAACAATCTCGTTACACATCTTATGACCGTAGGAGTGTGAATGAGCCGAGTCGAATAGGACTGTACTTGAATTTGACTTGATATAAAGTGAGCCGAGCTGAGCTTTAATATAACTGAGCCGAATCGAATTTGTCCAAAATTTATAGTTTTTGATCTGGGTTCGAGTTGTGCTCGAGTTGAGCTTGAGTCGAGGTCCAATCGAGCTCGAGCCAAACGAATATTTATTTACTTAACTTATATAAGATTATTTTTTTAAATACTATATAAGTTTAATGTGATCTTAATATTATTTACAAGCTGAGCCGAATATTTTTTCGAGTTGAAATATATCGAATTCGAATTTTAAGCCAAGCCAAACTGAATATTTTTTTCGCTCTATTTAATATTCAACAAATTTATTTATTTCGAATCAAAAAAAAAATTTAATATAAAATTAATAAATATGAGTTCAACCAAATGCAGCGAAACCTAAAAAAAACTAGCTCGTTTACGCCGTCTGCCAATCTCTTAAAAACTCCTTTAAGTTGAACGTTTTTCTAACCTCAAAAAAATTGCATATCACTCTTCCCAAACAGATGACAAAGGTCTAAGACCCTATCATCTGAAAGTATACGTTTACCTACGCATAAAACTTATTAAAAATTCTTACTGGGTCAGGTCCATTTACATGTTACACACAAGAAAGAAGACCCTGTGACTGCATGCAAGGCAGGCTCCTCCGTCATATTTTCTCGGCAATCACATTTTATGACCTGCTGCCAAGACGGCGCTGCACGCGTTGGAGAAGCTTCATGTTTGCAATGGAACTTGTGCCCACTTCTCCTTGCCCAACAAAGTGTGGTTAGTAATTCAACAGGTTCATGACTCGGCATCTTCAACCTCCAGACAAACGTTGTTAATTACGCAATAATTTTTGTATTATGTTCTCTTCGGTCTTCAACAAGCAAGATTTGTTGGGTTTCGTACTAACTTCTGGCTCTCATTTTCCACAGGTCTACATACGGGGTCATATTATATTCCGGTCTATTACTTGTGTTAAATGGAGCAAGGAATTCTTTACCGCCATGTAATTTCTTTGGTCTGGTTTTCAACAGAGGCATGTGCAAATGTAGCTTGGGAAACCGAAATTGATAGACAATTATGAGACCGTATAGTTTCAAGGTAAAAGGTCGATTAGAGGGTGATAAGGGCAATCATTTGAGTTCGCCCCACATGTTAACCTTTTTCTTCAATGTTCACACGTGTGGTCAATTTTTTTATGATTAGCACAATTTCTTGCAATGGTAGTGAAACCAATGAGCAGGTTATTATCAAACCCAAAAGGATGGCGGAGATTAATGAAAATGGAAAAGGTTAAGGTCAACCCCGGAACAGGGCAACCCTAAATTTCTTTAACGTTAATGAAAAAACGACAATGCACCTCTAACCTTGAGTCAATGTCCCTAACTTCTATGAAAACGAACCAAAGCCCACTAGACTACAAATCAGTCAATCCGCCTACCTTGGCCGATTTCGATGATAAGAGAAACGTTGTTTCTCCAATTACAGGAACAATATCATGACTCTAACTCAACCCAAGTTAATTTAGGCGCAAAAGAGCAAGTATTAATATGAAAAAAGAGACTTGACGGCCACACGTATGGTCCAGCTCTGATTGTATGATGAAGAGATGTGTGGTAATTACAGTGACAACCAAATTAAGATCAAGCTGGCGGGGAACGCCCGTTGCCGGGACGGAGTCTGGGCAGATGGGCACCCACCATGTGTCAAACCGACCCTGCAACCTTGGCCAACACAAAGCTCATTCCACTGTCAACAACGTAAACGCATATAATCAGAAGATGTAACACCTTTCACTTTATCGTCGTCACGTCGAGATTGTTAGCTTTAGATGGGCATGGGAATGTTGAAGGAGAGAAAAGGGCCGCCTCGTGATTTTAAGTCGACACATAAGAACAAGGAAACAACGAAAGTTGGCCGGCAACATTGAGCCAATGATCGATAAAAGTTGACCCCTTTCCCTACAACACCCAGGTCCAATTCATGTATGGGCGTTTTCAATTCACCTCACCAAGGAGACAAGATTGGCTTGTGACATTGCCTCATTTCCCCCCTTTTGCCCCACCCGCCCCCTTTCCCTCATTTCATTTCTTGTCACTCGCTCACCTTTTGGCTATTGTGCAGCATCAAAGAAGTTACCGCACAACACAATAACGCTAACAACCTACTCGCGAATTGTTTTATCTGATTGGCAGCAAGAAGTAAGACGACTACCAAGCAAAATATGTGTGGTAAAGCATATTAAATAACTCATAAATCACAATCGCCGGCTCAACACGAGACAAAAATGAAAACGGCTGCTCAAACTCGACCACCTGAGTTGACATACAAACGTAAAAGCAGCTACCACCATTGTTGGTATTATATATGTTATTAGAAAGTTAAAGAAGCAAAATTTACCATCATATATGATTTGAAACTAGCCCACAAAAGTGTATGACAACCAAATTGGCATCGTCTTTGCCTGCGCTGACGAAGCTTACCAACATATAGCTAACCACATACTAATCAATATTTACAGTGGTTAAAACTCAAAAAAAAAAAAATTTCAAGCGACCGCATGCTTGCTCTTTCGTGTTGATCAGAAGAAGTCGAACGTCGCCGGCACCTTGGCTTCGCCGGCAGTCGACCTTGACCGGCGGAGCCCGGGGACCTCCGGCGGCCGGCATGACCGAACAAGCGCCCAGTTCAACCCCTTGAAGAAGGGATGCGTCTTCAGCTCCGGCGCCCCCCTCGCCGACCCCGTCCTCCTCGCTGGCTCCTTATCCAGCAGCCCCCTTATAAGATCCCGTGCGTGCAACTCCAGACCGCCGGAGCCGGCGTCGGAGGGGAACGAGAGCGGCTTCCGGAGGATGTTCTTGAGGGTGACGTCGTTGGTGGCGCCGGCGAAGGGCGTGCGGCCGTAGATCAGCTCGTAGAGGAAAACGCCAAAGGCCCACCAGTCGACGGCGCTGCCGTGCGAACCGCCGGAGGCGACCTCCGGCGCAACATACTCGTGGGTGCCGACGAACGAGCAAGACCGGGCGGCCAAAGGCTCGGCGAATATCTGCGGCGTGGCGCCGGCAGCGGACACCTTGTGGCGGGGCCAGAGGTGGGGGATGGGGAAGCAGGGGAGGGTGGTTTGGGAATTGGCGGCATCGGCGGCGGAGTCGACCCATGAGTTGGGGTCGGAGCGGAGGGAAAGGTCGAAGTCGGAGAGCATGATATGGCCGTCGGCGCGGACAAGGACGTTTTCTGGCTTGAGGTCTCTGTAGATGATGCCCAACATATGCAAATACTCAATCGCTAGCAGCACCTCCGCCGCATAAAACCTATATTACATGCATAAACCATTTCAAAAATCGCTACCAACAACTTAGAGCTTAGCTTAGCATCTAATTCCTTGTCAAATCAGCAAGGAGAAACAAACTAAAAATGGCTAACAAATTTTAAAACCTAGCCGAGGAAGGGGAGAAGCGCTTGTGAGGTTGACGATGTCTCAAAGTGTGGAGGTCGCCGCCGGAGCAGAACTCCATGACGACGCAGGAGTAGTGGGAGGCGTCGAACTCGGCGAAGAGGGTGGGGAGGAAAGGGTGGTCCAGCATCTTCAAGATGGCCTTCTCCGTCTCCGCGCGCCCCAACTTCTGTTTCAACTTGAGCGCGTCCTTGTCCACCACCTTCATGGCGTACAACATCGACGCGCACGGCTCGCCGGCGCCGGCACGGAGGCGGCAGAGGTAGACGCGACCGATGTCGCCGCCACCGATGCGGCGGAGCAGCTTGAAGTCGCGGAGGGCGAGGCCGTCCTTGCGGCGGACGGAGGCGGAGCGGATGGCTGCCCAGTCGGAGCCCGACGAGCGGTGGGGCTTGCCGCAGAGGTGGGAATCCGGCGGCGAAGCCGGGATGGCCTCGAAGGAGGCGCGGCCGAAGCTGCTGCACCGGTCGCTGCTGCTGCTTGTCGAGCTCTGGCTTGAGTTGAGCGTCTGATCAGACCCTATCTCATTGTCCGAGTCCGGAGCCAACTCCATTGACGTTGTTAACCAATATATTCTATGCACCTATCAACTATTTATTATGAACCATCAACTCTCTCAACTCCCTCCAAAGCTTTGTATTTGCTGTCTTTTGTGAGTGTGTATATATATAAATACACACACACACATATATATATATATATATATATATATATGTG